>JALPQI010012410.1:0-34700 GCA_025490895.1 Thaumatotibia leucotreta
TACTTTTGACTATATAAGATTTAAAAAAAACTTGCGACCTAAAGGAGGATTCAATGGCGACCATTGTTTTTTTATATTTTGCTGTTACCTAAGAAAATAAAAGTGTAAAAATTTGTATTTAAAGTACATTTTAGTTAGAAATGTGATTGGTAGTCACTTGGCGTATGTGTGGACAGTAAAATCAAATATTGGCGTAGGTGCAAAGAAAAACTACAACAAGCAGTATTAGTAAATGCTTCTCATTTCATTACGTACGGTTGCATAAACTACTATCATACGTATAAATGATATATACTCGTAACTTATACATCATATTTCCCATTTCCTTACGTGACGTGTAGGAGAAGAAGTGTAGAAAATGCTAACAGAACCCTACAAAAAAACAAGAAACAGTATAATTACCGTTGTTATTTACTAGTAGGTATTTGCGTGCATCGGGTAACGGAAGCCATGGCTCGAAGTAATCCCATTATGTAACTTCACTTATCGTTACTCATATGTAACGTATGACTCACGTATTTCTTGTGTTCCTATAATATTACATCATTATTAAAGGGAGTTCGCATTCAATGTCATTTACGGGCATTTTTAACAGACTTCAATATGTATGTTACCCTATAACTCCGAGCATCGTCAACCGATTTAAATTTTGTTTTGTGATCGAACGTGTATAACCCACAGATGGTCCCGTTGGCTGGCACCAGGTTGGGCTCTGATGATGGGATCTTGGAGAAATCGAGGGATCTCTTCAAATGTTATAGCTACATTGTATGGCGCTTTTGGGAATTTTTATTAGTTACAATTTGCAATCAGAAAGTAGGATTTGATGATAGGAAACCACAGATGATAGGATCTTGGAGAAATCGGTTGAAGGTGGTTATTTTTAAATTTTTAATTTGGTGATTATCACTTTTAGGGACACCCAATTAGCGTGACATTAAAAAACCTTAATTACAGTCAGTTTGGTAACGACAAATAAGCATTTCGATTTTTATTCGTTAGGGAAAAACCGCGTTGAATAATAATTAGCTATTACTAAACAAGACAAGATTATTTGCACTGGCATTATCTTATCCAAGTTAGTGTAATGTAATTGCACAGGTATAATATCTACATTATCATGGTCTAACTGGGACAAAAACATTAAGGTCTTATCCAACTTTAACCGATTTCTCCAAGATCCCATCATCAGACGCTAATTGGTGCCAACGAGACAATCTCAAGGGTTACTCAGAGATATCGAGTGGCATACATACATTACAAAACCATCTCCTTTTTGAAGTCCACTAAAAATCACACAGTGGTCTAACTTAGAGAATCTTTGACTATTAAACATTCACATATACCAGGACAATATAAAAACCAGGATGTCGCGGGTCCATTGACCCTCGGTTCAACCGCCTATCACCTACACCGCCACCGGTACAGCAAAAAAAGCATTTTTTATGCTCGCCTGGTACCGCGCAATTAAAGGCATTGCGTCATGCAGTGAGAGCTCTTCGGTTTTCTGTAGACCTAGTTCATGAAAGCTAAATTCTTTAAGTTGAGCAAGGAAGCAGTGTTTGCACTGTTGTCTACGAACAAATAAAACATGGAAGCCGCACGCCATACTAAAATGCCTTTCAAAAACGGTCCTGAATTTTAGTTGACAAGTGACACCCTGTTCAATGCATCACGGCAATGAATTTGAATGTCAACCTATAAAAACATAAACCGCCATTTAAAAATAGTTGTATTGGTCCATCAAAGTTTTGATTAGCGATATTCTATAAACATTTGCCAAAGATGTTGCGCCGCAATATGCGCGGTGTTAAGAAAAGCGCTATGTCCTGCCCTCCTGCCCATCTTGGCACAATTGAACAATTGGTTTTGGGGGCATTTTTGAGCTGGCGTTAGACGTCCATATGGTCGCAGGCTGCTGTGTTTCGGTTTGGGGTAAGATAGCCGGCGTAATTACTGGCATAGATAGAGGCATCTAAGTCCACAGGGTAGGCAGCGCATAGGCGATTTTTTGGTCACTATGTCCATGGGCCTCAGTTCCTGATTTCCACCAGGTGGGCTGATGAGAGGTCAGGGTGCTTAGCCAAGTTGCCAATCGCTAACGCTTAGTAGCGTATCGTAATTTTCCTTCTCAGTCACTCGTTTATATTAGTGCGACAAAGACTTTTAAAGCTGCCTTTCGTTTACGATTGACGATTAAGCGTTAGCAATTGGCAAAAATTACAAGGGAAAGTTGAAGGCAAAAGGAAGAGAAAACGGCCGAGAGGGACATAACATGGACCTGGTCATTATTTCACCATGGTGTAAAATATCACTGTTACTGACGTCATAGGCCTCCGTGGGCTATCGGCTTCTATCGGACGGTCCATGTGCTCGTTTGCCAATATCAATGTGTGTAATAATAGTGTCAAAAAACACGCGTTAATAACGGCAGCTTATGGTAAGGCTACTGATTATAGGCTGATGGTGTGATATTCTGTGACCACATATACCTACTAGCAATTTTGTCAATCGGTCAAATTATATGTTGAAACCCTCAAGTCATGACTCATAAGCTCATGCATGACATGTCATTGTCAACAAAGGAAATAGCCGGTAAGTACCGGACGTCGAATACAAATCAGGCTTACTACCGCGAAAATCGAAATTCGTAAATTTCGAGGCTCTTTATCGAAAGAATCCGCTCATAAATATGTTACAACGACAGAAGTAGAGTGCACTGGGACATATTTTTAACATCTTTGTATACACCTTATTTTGTCTTTGACTGTACCAGGCAACGATATAAATATACCTATATAATAGATACTTAAATACAGACAGCCATCACCAAGGAAAAACATCTGTGATAAACAAATACACAAATAATGCCCCAGGATTCGAACCCGGAACCTCCAGCTTCGTAGGCAACGTCACTACACTCACTACCATACTACGGAAACTGACAATGTCCACAGAGTTCAATGTAGCATTAAGCGTTAAAAGGGTTCCACTTTTCAACCGGTCAAAGCCCGACCTTTGCGTTAACAGGTCCACAACTACACATGCGAGGGTTAACGCACCGAGACAATGCAAGTTTCTATATTTGCTTTATATCACGAATATACATGACAGGGGCGCAAAGGACCATGGGGAATGTAGTATGGAAAGTGGACCAAAAACCGACAGAGGTAAAAAACCCAGAATATAAAATAGTACATTACGACACAAGTGCGAAAAACATGAAATTCGAAACGAGTGGCGATGTTTTCGACACGAGTTACGAATTTCCTTTTTGCACGTGTCTCGTACGACGTTTTTTTAGTACAGATGGCCCTCCGAAGTTTTGGACCTGACGTAAAATGAGCCACTTCTCGCACTAGAGCCTAAAAAAGTCGCCTCTGTACTAAAAAGTATAATTAAAAAGGTATTGTCAACCGTACTTACCTCCCTTGATGATGCACAATGTACTATTTTATCACGCTAATTGGGTGTCCCTAAACAATAGAAACAATTAAAATGGAAACCTATTTTACCTTTTCTTTTGGAGTTATAGGTCAAGTAAGATTATCAAAATACTTAATATTTAAAAAAAACAACTAAGTGGCTTCCCTAACGAACCAACAAGCGTTAAATTATAAAAGAAAAGGAACATAAAATGAAACAATGTCTACCTGAGACTTTCCAGCGAAAGAAAGTCGTTTCGAAAGTAAAAAGGCCTGTTAGTCTTAACTTTATAATAAAAAGAGTTGAAAAAACCCGACTAAGAGCCGCAAAGGGCGTTGAGCGTTGCGATAGTGCGGGGACACCATGACCGAAAAACCGGTACGATTTGGCAAATTTGCATAAAAAAACCGGTAAACGTGTCATAGTGCAGGTAAATTCATTAAAGCCATGAATTGATCGATTAAGTGACACAAAGTATCTGTGTGGATGTCAATATGACAGACATGACAGTAGATTCAGGTTGGTATAGCACGGCCGCTTAAGGTGCATTTAGACCAAACGAGCATTCGCTCATTCTATCCCCCACTCTTCGAAATTCGTTCGTTACACAAAACGTGATTCGTCGAAATTCGTTGATTTCGCAGAGTGGGGGATAGAATGAGTGAATGCTCGTTTGGTCTAAATGCACCTTTAGACACAATCGTGCTATAGTGAATTTACCTGTAAGAGTAAGTTATTTTGCGAAATTTGCCGCATTATAGCAGAGATGGGCAAACATTAATCTGATTACTTCTATAAATTACATTTGTATTTATGTAATTTGTAATCTTAGTACACATACAAAAGTAAGCGGAAGGACTAACCGGGTTACTTTTTGCAGAGTTGCATTATTAGGCCAGCCGTACACTTGTAAGTTCTTACGTAGGTAAGTTAAAAGGACGGAGCTATACTAAGGAAGGAGATAGTGATATTCACCTTTCACTCCTTAGTATAGCTCCGTCCCTATAACTTGCGTAGGAACTTACAGGTGTACGGCTGGCCTATGGATTAGGAAATAATATATGACCAGAAAAATGACAAGAATTTGGCACGCGACTAGAAGTAACGCGTCAAGGTCATAAACCAATGAACTTCCTTTAGTTGCGATGACGCTTGGTCTTCTACAAAAAATATACGACATAATATTTCTTTAAGCAGATATTTTGACATTTCATGTTTAACTGTCGCGCTTACCGAAGACAATATTATTTGATTAATGTATTGTGATCTTGTTGCTCGTGATATTCGACCCAATATACATTGTTAAGAATAAAAAAAGAAAGAAATACAATGCTGAAAACTTAAAAAACATTATTTTCTGTGTACAATCAAGTGCATCAAGATTATATAAACCCTTTTGCTATTACTATAAGGTGTAAATACGTAACCATATTATGTTCTTGACCGTAGATTGCAGTGGGGTTACCATGACGTACTAATGCGATTCAGTTTAGGTTCAGGGAAAGGGACAAAAATATACGACTCGTATAGCCTTGTCTCTTTCTCTCGACCTATTGAACATCAAATACCGCAAAAGTATGTGTTTGATACACTTTTGTAGATACTTTTAAGCCTTGATGCCATGAAATGGATGCCAATAGTACCTAACCTTCGAATGATACATCAATATCATGTTATTTTCTATACCAATCGTTGGTACAACATAAAAACTCTAAAGAAACTTGGCTGACTTTCCATAGTATTTGACGTCTTTGACACATATCGTGTAACACTTTCGCAGATATATTTTTACGTTAATACTAATAAATACGTGATCGAATCAGAAATCAGGAGATCCGTAGGCGAACTAAAGTTACTGACATAGCCCTCCGGATTAGCAAGCTGAAGTGGCAATGGGCAGGCCACATTGCACGCAGAGCAGATGGTCGATGGGGTCGAAAAGTGCTCGAGTGGAGACCACGGCTAGGCAAACGCAGCGTAGGACGTCCATCCACAAGATGGACAGACGACCTTATGAAGGTCGCATCTAACCGGTACATGTGGAGGTCCAGAAGGGAGGCCTATTTTCAGCAGTGGACGTCTTATGGCTGAGATGATGATGACTAATATATATCAATAATACTAACTAAAAATAATGTGAACTCAATATTTAAGGTCTTAAGTTGGTGATAAAACCGAGATTGCGTTCTAAAAGGGCGTGATTATGGAATAATGCAAGTTATTAACATACCTGGGATAACTGGGGGCAAGTTATAGGGATTTGATATCGATTAAAAAGATGTCGATATAATTATAATAAAATATGTGCTTATTGAACATTATCGATTACAGTACAGAGGTTCGATGTCATATCTGATATCGGGCCTCTTGTACCTATGCAGATGTCATTTTAATCAAAATTACAATTTAAATATTGATATTTTAATATTAATTGTATATTTTGAAAACTAATTTAAAATAAACGCGTAACTACCCGTTTAAACTTATTTTTTATTTTAATTGAAGAGTAAGTAACTAATATTTATTTATGTCGAATAACGTTTTGATGTTGTCATTTACAATAACATCGATATATTTTTAGTCGATAAAATATTTTGCTACATCACTTTCGTATAAATGCCCCGAGTTATCCCAGGTATGGTTATTAAGGTGCATTCAGACCAAACGAGCATTCGCTATTCTATCCCCCACTCTACGAAATCAACGAATCACGTTTTGTACGATCGAATTTCGTAGAGTAGGGGTTTACACACAGATGTCATATATACCATAGATCAAGCAAACGTATCTACTTAGCGTGTCAAATGAACTCAGTGAAATCCACTGAGTTGTCCGTCTTTAATCGCAGCTTGCAGCTTTCGGGCGTCAAATTTTGTAAGCTGAAGTGAACAAAAACATTAATAATGCCTCCTTAAGTAATATTAATTGCAACAACACAAAAAAATATGAATACTCAAGGGCCTGAGACATATTTAAAATCATAGGCATACATATGAATGAACTTGTTTCTTCTATTACATATACATTTTTTGGATTCGACTGAAGAATGGTATACAAAATAAAATAACATGATATTGATATATCACTCGCAGTAGTTATCAGTTTCTGTATGTTAATACTTTGTAAACACACTAAAAAGATATACATACACAGATATACATAAAACCAGTAAGTGTAGGTACCTACTACTACTGCCATTCACATTTTGACTTTGACTAAACTTCATATGATATTGACTTGTTGTATTAGCACAGAATAGGTATTAGTAATTTATTCATGAGAAGAACTACCAAACCTAGTACAAAATTCCTAAAAATAATTAATATGCAATTCACAAAGTAATTACATAATAGTACATAATCACTCTGTACATTTATAAAAGAAATTTGTTTCTCACTCATTTTTATTCAAAAAATACGAGTCAATAAGAGCTCCAAAAAACTTTTTTAAGTTTGCTGTGGAGTCAGGCCTACTACCGCGAAAATCGAATTTCGTAAATTTCGAGGAGTTTTCTCTGTCATTCCAACGAAGGTGTCATTAGAGTGAGAGAGACAAATCCTCGAAATTTATATGGTCCCGTAGTAATACTTCATCAATATGACCTTAGAATTAACCCTCTAAAATTAGAAAGGTGAATAATTTGTTTGATATATTTTTTATATATCCGGAATGTGCACTGGGAATGCAGCTGCATCCGCCATTTTAGCTCATTAAACCTTTTAATCAGTACAAATGACCTGTCAGTAGTAAATACGCTAAGATAGCACTATCTCTACATTCTCCACCTAGACATAAATTAAGAGTAAGACTATCAGTTGACTTACAATGTACTCGTTCTACAGAATCAGAAGGGAATAAAAAACAATACTTTGCTGAACATGAATACATATACAAGGTGTCCAAAAATAAGCGCATTTCCGTTGTCTGTGAGGTTTTGGGACTCAGAATAGGCCCGCTAGGTTTTTCGAAGTTTCAGAAGGGACGATCTTTTTTTGAAAATACGTCCCTATTAGCTGCGTGTTGACTGCAGTAAGAATACATTTGTCACCACCCCAACTCTTCCCGTGGGTGTCGAAAGCGTCGACTACGAGATTGAAGTGTAGCTGGCCATCCATTATAACAGACACATTGCTGCGATCGCCAAGCCATGGCGATTACCTTTGAGCATTACGCCGCGGCCACGAAATCGGTCTAAGGCGACCGCCTTAGCGGAAAACGTATGGTGCTCCCTCTCGTACCCATATCGCTTCCCGCTTCAACTCATGGATTCGCTCGCCGCTGGTCGCCTTAGAACAATGTCGTAGCCGGGCCGTTATTACCTCCTTAAGGTGCATGCAGACATTGCAGACCAAAAGAGCATTCGCCGTTCTATCCCCCTACTCTACGAAATTCGATCGTTTCACGAAACGTGATTCGTTGATTTCGTTGAGTGGGGGATAGAACAGCGAATGCTCTTTTGACCTGCATGCACCTTAATGCTGAATTTGCTTCTTACGACCTCAGGAATACGCTGTTAAAGTTATTTGGTTTCGTGTTACACCGCGTAGGTATGTTGTTTCGGTTTCATCAGACAAAAATTAGTCAACTTGAGGACATTAAAGATCACTCGATACGTAACTGGTAACCACTAGTAACTAACAAGTCATTTGACTATCGCCGAAGTTGATTGACAGATTGTTAACATCCGCTTTGGCAGCCCTTCATACCCCTGAGGGGCTATCACGAACAAAGAACATAAATTTCGAACTCCTGTCTCTCTCAGGTCAATCGTGGAATCACTATCCGACTCGGTTGGTCAGCGTTCGGGAAGCCAAGACACATCTTTGTGTCCAATATTTCGCCGTGCTTGAAGACGATAGTCTTTGATCAGTGTGTGTTGCCAATGATGACATACGGCACTGAAACGTGGTCGCTTACAATGGCCCTCATAAGAAGGCTCAAAGTCACCCAAAGAGCAATGGAGACGGCTATGCTGGAAGTAGTGGAAGTCTCTCTGTGAGATCGTATTAAAATTGAGACCATCCGCAGCAGAACAAAAGTAACTAATAACTCTTCGAATCGCTAAACTGAAGTGGTAATGGGTGGGGCACATTGCACGTAGAACCGATAGCCGTTGTGGCGGAAAGGTTCTTGAGTGGCGGCCACGTACCGGAAGCCGCACAAGGTGGACTGATGACCTAGTGAAGGTCGCAGGATTCCGCTGGATGCGAGTGGCGCAGGACCGGTCATTGTGGCAATTTTGGAGGAGGCCTATGTGCAGCAGTGGACGTTGCAGCTGATATGATGATATTGATGATGATGCGAATAAAAAATGTGTTAATATTCCTTTATATTTATATTATAGTAGCCAGGCAATTTAGGCATTCATAGCCATATTTCAAAAACTCAGACTTTTTCAAAATGGTATCCTATTATTTAGGTAGGTAAGTACTTTTCCTCTAATATGGATTTTTATTTGTTTTTTTTAATAAGATAATAAATATAATAAACCTGCCCAACTATCCACTGTGGAATACTGGCATAAACAGCTGTTCCTATATCCTATAATAGGTTCCTATAATATTTTAGAAAACTAGGGGTAGATCGGGCCGCCATGTTAGATACAAAATGGCTGAAGCTGACGTCACAAATCAGCTGTTCGGAGGTCGGGCAGGTGATATATTGCTGTCATTTTCTGATAGAACATCAAGCCAAGAACAAAGTCCGAGGTCTTACTATATCGTGTAGGCAATTAAAACTGAATAAACAAACTAACACAGCATTACCTCACAATACAAGCAAGTAAAACAAATGTTGAGAAAAATTTCATAATTAACACGTTCCACATACAAGAAAATCAAACATTTGACCAAAAAGTCAGAATATGCCGTTGTGCCAACATGCACAATCTAGATTTCGAACCGGTAAAATCGATAAAAAAGGCACAGCACTAACCGGACTGACAGACAGGTCTAAAGGGCTGGGCTGAGCGCTAACCCGTTATCAAATAAAAAAAAAGTTAAGCCTCGGTTTGTGACCTGTTGAAAATAACCACAGCTGATTTTTATAGGTATATACTTGTTGGTACACATTTACAGTTACTCTCAACTAAATATGAATTTTCTTTCAAGTTTTTTAGTTTTTCACTGAAATAAACTTCTGTAAATAAACTATGTATGCTAATAACCAGCCGAATCCTATTGCGTTCTCTTTGTTAAGACCCAAATACAACTGATCACTCTGCAAATTGTTCGAGTAACATATGGAACCTGTATAATAACTTTCTAAACCCGTATGGGATCACACGGCAAACAAATTAACACGAACACGAAGAAAAATAGCTGTCCAATCATGTATATTATGTAGTGAAACCACAGCAGAACACAAACATATGGAAAGACATACCTTTTTTTATTAGCAAACTTAGTCGTCAACTCCACTTAAAAACACCTACGCTATAATATCACACTTCGATAATCGTGTCTTTTTCTCTTCAAATACATTATTACACTGTGAGACAAGTCCGGACACGCAGAAATGCTGTCCAAATGGATTTATACTCAGGTAAAAACGCTCTAGTAAATCTGAGCGAGCGTCCGCTTATCGCTCGCTCTAGTCGCAAACTAAAATGTCAGCTGGTTTCGTACGCTCCTATTGGCCAATCGATTGCAAGAAACCAGAGAAACGGTGATACAGACACTGTTTTGTCTATCCTTCTCCTTTTAGAATCTATTGTCTCGCTCACACCCAGTAACAGCTCAACGACCTTGATAAGATTTTCATACAATGAACAGCACATTTTCATCCAAATTTCTTTCCAAAATATGTTTATTACTTCAATCCACATTTTAACGGTGTATTGTTATAGTTTCATGCGGTGATATTCTTTGAATAGATCATATGGGAGACAAAGCAATGTGTCAACAATTATAATATGTGTCTGTAGCACATGAACCATGGCATATTGACATTTAAGAAACGGCTCTCATTGGTCGACGCACAGCTGTTTTTGACGCGAATCGGCCATGTTTGTTTAGTTAATTTTTCTCAATGCTAGATGGCAGCTCGATATGGTCAACAACAACTGAAATAGGAATAAAACAATGAAACATAAATGTTAGTAAAATTGATCACACATTTAAAGGAATTGTTTTGCTAAATTACATTCACACAATTTCCTGAATGTGATGTAAAAGTAGAAGGGTTATTCTTTTGATTCATTACATGACAATAATTGTTGTTAAGTACTTGTATTGATCATGCGTTGCTATAGCAACAAGTTTGTTTGATTGTTTGATTACAATGTAATATGACCAAATCAAAGAGGTATCTGGATGCTAATGACCTACTTCATAGCGAAGGTAAAATGTGTGTGATGGTATAATATTATCTTTATTTACGAACTTGTGTGTTGTTAACTAAAATTTTGGTTAAAATGGATTCCACTGATTTACTTGAAAGAGAAAGGGAGTTTAAAAAGCTAAATAAACAATTAGAAAAAAAGACTGAGAGTCTGATGAAGCAAATAGAAAAGTCAATGGTAAGTAATGTAATGATAACTTGATGATAACATTCTTTTTTCGCATTTTACTGTTGATTGCCAAACAGTACAAAGAGTTAGTATATTCCGCATATTTACTACAGCGCCATCTATCGAGCGTAATAAACTTAAAAATTTTTTTTTTTCAATTTTTTAAAGAATATTCAGGGTTGGGTATAATTTAATATTGTAAAAGAGTTGTAAACAAAATAAGATGATCTAGAGGAGTGTACCGAATTCAGAAAAAGTAAAAATAATATTGTTTTGTACACAACATCCATCAACTATTCGTTAGTAGGTAAAAAAGTAATCCGATTACTTATTCCATCCGATTAAATTTGTAATCTCCATTACAAAGTACACATAGGTATAAACATAAATTACAGGGTCGCGTTTTATAAAGTTACAATTTACAATTTCGCTGTTTGCCTCTCTAACGCACGCACATATTGGCTAGAAAGAGAGGCAAACAGCGAAATTGTAAATTGTAACTTTATAAAACGCGACCCAGATATCGTAAACCATAATTTACTTGAATGTGTTTTTCTCTTTCAGCAAAAGCCAGACTTTTTTTCTGAAATACCACAAAATATTTCACTACATGAACGTTCAAACCATAGAAAACATTCCTGCGAGTCTCCTAAGCACAGTCCTTCTCCAAAAACGACTCCAAAGAAAATTTGTCCACAGTCTCCCCCCAAAATATCAATCAAAGCTGAACCTGAGAGGAGTTGTAAAACCTGCTGTGACCTCCATATCCGTAATGTTGAAACACCGGAAAAGCAAAGGCAATTCGATGATGAGTTTTTACATGCTTTTGTTTTAATAAACATCCAAGAAAAGGTTCTACCGTCGTCTTTTGCAAAGGGTGAGCAAACAATTTCGGAATATATTTTTTAGGAATACTATTTTACACAATTTTTTGGTTCTCCTGAAACTTGTAAGGACTATATATTGATTTAAACTTTCACGATTATCACTCATATTTTAAAGATAAACGGGTCTTAATCGCGTAAACTTTCGTTTAATTTTATCCTGACGTTTCGGGCATGACGTTACACCCGTGGTCGCAGGCAGACTCACCTGTCTGCCTGCCAGAAACGTCAGGATATAATTAACGACAGGATAATTTACCCGAGCCTTAAAATCTCACTGGCAACGGGAATGAGATTGTTAGCCTTTTGAATTAAATCATCTCCTTATGCCGATAACTATAAAATATTTTTTTATGAATTAAATGTCTAAGCCTTCTTATCGCTTGCCATAAGTGGTAAACTGGGACGATTTACTAAACCGCTTCTAATTATTTGTGACCATCTTGTACCTACATTGCTTTATCTTCCAGACGGTACAACTGTGGAAAGTGTGTGTAAATTCTTGTCATCCAAGGCAAAGCTACTACAGGACCAAATAAATACTTTACAGGCAACTATTGAGAAGAAGGTAAGGTTTTATTTGGATTATTCATGTCTTGTCAGTACTTTGGTATACGTAGTCAGAACATCAGAATAGGTCTCCAAGTCTCTACTGGAGACACGAAAGAGTCACAGATAGATTGAGGAACTAAAACTTTTGATATAATTACTAAAAACATAATTGAACGGTTAAACTGACGTGTATTTAGACACAACGCGCGACATTTTCGGAAGCTATAACCCAAGGTAGATAAAAATTGGATCATTTTTCATATTATGTATGACGTTCACGATTACATAGTGCTTGTTGCTGGGCTTGTATCGTTTGACTTTGACTTTAATCTATATTTTGATTGCAGGCATCACAGTGTGAGAAGCATCTAGCGCGACAGGCAGATTTGGAATCGGAGAGGTTGACGTTCCTAAACAACATTAACAATTTATCCGCCGAGCTGAGCAGTGCCAGAGCCAAGTGTGCTTCGCTGCAAAACCGATTGAATGTAAGTGTGCAAACTGACCAAATGGGGACGAAAGTAAGAATACATTTGTCACCACCCCAACTCTTCCCGTAGGTGCCGTAAGAGTCGACTAAGGGATTGAAGTGTCACTGACCATTTATTTATTGAAGATTGATGATGGGCAGCTGCATCATTATAGTGGAGAGGACACACTACTGCGATCGCTAATCCGCTAGCCCAGCGTGGCGATTATGTGCATTTACCTCCTGTACATATACATATACGATACGAACCTACACGTGTAATAAATAGTATAATGTTATACAATAGAGACTTTAAATTTTATCTTTATGATTTATGATTGCTAGAGCTAGAATCAGACTCATAAATCACAAATATCAGATCATAATACCTACGTCTAGTCTAGTAAACCAACTTTACTTGTCCGTAGCAAAAAACAAAAAGATGCAGGGGTGTACTGCCAGTGCGAAGTCCATTTTTCAGATTGTAATTTATGAACAACTCAGGCACCTATTTACAGGAAAAAGAAAGAATTTGCGAAAAACAGCGCTCGGAGTTGGATAACCAAGTTTGCCGTTTGAAGCAGTTAACCGCAAAGATCGCCCACGAAGAGGCCAAGAGCTCCTCTTACGAAAAAAATGTCGATAAGCTGAGGAAGGAGCTGGAGACCGCTAAGATTGTAGAAAAGGTTCGTAGTTACTTCATTTAAATAGTCGATGTTTGCGCTAAAATAATTAAACCGTAAACAATCAGCGTACAAAATTTGCTGTGGCAATCATTTCAAAAGGTTTGCATAATTTCTCATACATTTAAGTTTCGTGCGTTGCCGAGCACTTTTACAATATTGTTGCTACTGTAATGTAAAGAATAAAAGCACTCAATACCACTGATGAATTCCTTTATATCAGCTTCGGTGACTGGTTCTCTGTTTGACTATTGTAATGCCATGTATACCTAGAGCATCATATAATAGTACATTACTGCAGAGGCCGGGAAATAAGGGCTTTCGTGCCGAATAGATGGTATACGGCAAAGCAAGTGAAGCGAGCGAGGCCGGATACAAATATGAGGCGTGAAGCTCAATCCTACTTACACCGAGGCTTGTAGTAGTGCCATTTAGTGCTTTTCTCAAACATGTAATGAAAGGAAAATAAAACAATCAATTTGTTTTTTTACTGAACAAGACCTTTCTAAAAAAAATAGGCTATTTAAAAAAATATATGACAACAAAGCGAGGCGAGAGGCGAGTCGGATTGATTACTTTACAGATGTTTGTATTGTATGAAATTTAATTACGATCCTCTTCTGTTTGACAAGATCTAAATGGGATGCTTCTGCGCCTATTTTGTTAGGCACGCAGTGAAAACATTTCAAGAAAAAAGTATCTACATATTGTTTCAGGAATTTCGTACCGCATCTCGTGAACTTTCGGCTTCGCACCGCAGCGCCATCTCTGGATTGGAGTCTCGAAACAAAACTTTAACGTCGCGTATTCACAAGCAAGCTGAACTTATTGAAAACCTAAGGCGGCAAAACGCGTTATTGGCGACTGACTCAGCAGTTAAAGCCATTGAAAAAGAGTATTGCAAGTTTTTGGATAAAGATTTTTGAAAAAGATTAGGTTTATTATTTCACTTACCTAACTTTTTACCTAGACAGTTGAGTCAAGCAGGAATCAGGAACTTCCTTTCGGTTCAACCATCCGAAAAATAAGGCAGTAAACAAAATAAACATGTAGGTACGCAATTGCTTGCTATAATCAGGGTCGCGTTTTATAAAGTTACATTTTAAACATTCGCTGTTTGTCTCTCTGACGCACGCACATATTGGCTAGAAAGAGAGGCATATAGCAAAATTGACCCAGTTTAATCAGAATAGTTATCTCAGTAAGTTATACATAGAACCGAATGTTTATTTTTGATCCATCCATGAAGTGTTCATTTTTTCGCCTTTTTTATTACCGGAGTGAGGAAATCGCTTGAGCTTGACAGATATTATAGAATATGAATGATTACTATGACAAAGATTCTATGGCATCGATAAAAATATTCGAACAATCGTGTATTCACATTCGTTTGACTTGGCCCTGGCAACATTAGCATTTAGTTCATCGTTATTTCTTTCTAATCTAGTAACTGGAGTTCGAGGCCAAAGAATCTACGAAAATATTGCCACAACAATGAAATGTTCTTACAATAGTAAATCCTTACTTTTTAAAAACAGACGTTGAGATATGTTATTTATTGGTAATTTTAATTCTTTAATTTATAGAAACAATATCATTTACTTATTTTCACGTAAATATAAGATATTTTAATAAAAACTTAATTATCCGCAATTATTAGTAACAAAGTCGGTATTGCGCTGGTATCACCTCAGGTGTCAATAACATTTGGTACAGCAATTTAACTACACATAAATTAATAAGTAGGTATGGTTAAATTACTAAGCAGTATAAGTATTATACTATACTTTAACCCGTAATAAGGCAGGGGTGCCTTATTACGGGTTAAAATTATGGGAAGGAAATTTGGAAATGTAAAATGAAAGCATTTTTTTGTATCTTATTTTTTATTTGTTTTCTTCGTCACTTATTCTCCTGAGTCCTGGGTAAAAATCGAGTACACTTTCATAAAAGCCGAGAGGCTTTTATGACGCCCAAATAATTTTTAAAAGAAATGCTTTAAATATACCTCTTAGAGTATAAATATAACCAACTTTGTTCCAACAAAAATGTGACAAACTCATTTTAAACCTTAAAATAAGCGACAGTATGTTCAGGACTCAACACTGATGGTGTTATAAAGGAGTCTCTGCTTTTATGGGAGTGTACTCGATTTTTACCCAGGACTCAGGAGGATAAGTGATGAAGAAGACATAAAAAAATAAATAAAAAAATGCTTTCATTTTACATTTCCAAATTTCTTTCCCATAATTTTAACCCTTAATAAGGCACCCCTGCCTTATTACGGATTAAAAGTGCTTAGTAATAGTATTAGTATAGTATAGTACTTATACTGCTTAGTAATTTAACCATACCTACTGTCTTAACAAATATGGCACGCTGCCGTATGTGTTCACTGGTAATTCAACTTCTTTTTAAAATAGTAATTTACGTGTTAGAAAATCCTAGTTGTGACAGCCATATTAAACAAAAAGGCGTACAAACATTACACAGGTATATAATGTTTTTATTAGGCATTATTATAAATAAATAAATTAAATAATAAAAAGGTTGTGGAAACCTGAAAACTTTATTTGACAATGACATAAGAGACTTTGACGGATTTGACAATAACGCATCTGTCGTAGTTTCGTTGGCCTCGAACTCCAATTACTAGATTAGTAACATCTATGAACTGTCAAGCGAAACGTTCGCTGACGTAAAATTTTTCCACTGCACAAAATCTTTGTTTTCACGACGAGAAACCTCAGACGTCCGCTGTTTAAGCCTCAACGGCAGCGCGTAGCGCGTGATGTGATAGCGCCCATGTCGGACATGGAGGGCAAGGGCCAAGAGGCCATGACCGATCAGAGGAGACCATTTTTCTACCCAGACAGTAGCAGCGATACAGAGGAGTATAGAAGAGACAACGAGGATCGGAGAAAGAGGTTGTCTAAGAGGAATATGCCTCCAATGCGAGCGCGTTTGCCTTCGGCTAGCATGCCTCCTAAGAACCAAGCGAACACGCCCCTTCCATCCACGTCTGCCGCCCAAGATTTGCCACGAAATGGCAAACAGATTTGTGAAGACAGGATAACGTTGGTTGTAGACAATACTAGGTTCGTTGTTGACCCCGCTCAGTTCACTGCACATCCCAATACAATGCTGGGCAGGATGTTTAGTTCAGGTATGTTCAATGACTCAGTTATCTTACCATGTCTTGTCCTAGTTTTTTTGATTGGTGTGAAATTTGACCTAGATGACTACCTAAAAAAATGAAATGATGCATGTGTGATTGTAATTATGGTAGATGTGAATCATAAGTTGTTCTATAATAAAATATGTTTACAAAAATACAATGGTTAGTCATTGCTTTGTGTACACACATGCTACCTATCTGAATTCTCTGATTGGGAGAGAGTTTATTTTAAGGAGGGTTTTTGTGGAGTTTTCATAGAAAATTTCGCCCTTTTAAACACTAAGAGTGTTTTTGCTGTTTTGTGTAATTATATTAAAATTGTAGATAAATACAATGTAACAAAATAGCAAACTTATTGGAATCTGAAACTAATAATATAATCTCCAGTCTGAAGTAGGTAATAGTGATTTGATGGCTAGTTCTATTAACACATTAAATTAATAAAGTGGATTGTTTGTGTTGATTGAAAAAAAAAAACTAAACTTTAATGAAAACTAAATTTAACTTCATAATTTTTGTGTTACAAAGTTCAATTTTGTGTAACAACTAACAACTCTTTTATAAAAAGGGTGACAAATTAAAATTTTCTATGAGCTATCAACAATATGAACCTATATCTATAAAATTTGCTTGTTTTTAGTACTGCCAAAGGTTGTTAGACAGAGTATACCACATAGTTTGTATGACTAACTCTGTAACACAATTGACACTTCATGATTTTGAATGGACCATACAAATCAGGCTGTGTGCTGACGGCAGTAAGAATACATTTGTCACCACCCCAACTCCTCCTGCGGGTGTTGTAAGAGTCAACTAAGGGATTGACGTGTCACTGACAATTATTTTATAAAAGATTGATGATGGGCAGCAGCATCATCATAGTGGACATTACTGCGATCGCCAATCCGCTTGCCCAGTGTGACGGTTATGGGTATTTACCTCCTAATGCGTCTATACACATAGTTAACATTAGAGGCTTACGTCCAGCAGTGGACTAACATAGGCTGATGATGTGATACAAATCAGACTTTCCCTTTCAGGTTTAGAATTCACACATCCCAACGAGAGAGGAGAGTACGAAGTAGCTGAAGGGATCTCAGCCACGGTGTTCAGAGCAATCCTGGAGTACTACCGAGGTGGAGCCATTCGCTGTCCACCAGCGGTTTCAGTGCAGGAGCTGCGAGAGGCCTGTGACTACCTCCTGGTGCCGTTTGACGCCGACACTGTTAGGTGCCAGGTATGCATGGCTGCATGAACGGATTTCGTTCTTTTTTGTTTTTCGGTGTATCAATTCTTTGTTAATGGAGTAATTTAAAAATACGACGTTGGTAATTTCATAACATTTTGAGTACTACATAAAGAATATAAAACATTTTAAATATTGGGCTATTCCGAGGTTTTCGAAAAAAACCGGTTCCGAGCCTTGGTATGAACTGTTTGTCTCAAGCATCTCTATGTAATTAACGACAAAAATATTTGTTCCTTTGCACATCTTTGATATTGATAGAAAGTCAATCATGCTGATTTCCCAAAATGTTTTTATGAAACATTCCTTTTTTATTGCCAAAATTATATAGGAATCTGTTGACAAAAAAGAAAAATACCATACAAACTTTCTGGTTCCTATTGGTAATTTATTATCAAAAATGATTTTACCGAATATATATACTTCCCAACCATTATATCGCAGAATTTTATTTCACTGAAAGATCACTTGCTAACTGTAACGATTCCGCAGACATATCTTATCATATTGCAACCTAACCTAAAGGTGCATTCAGACCAAACGAGCATTCGCTATTCTATCCCCCGCTCTACGAAATCAACGAATCACGTTTTGTGTAACGATCGAATTTCGTAGAGTAGGGGAATAAAATAGCGAATGCTCGTTTGGTCTGAATCTGAATGCACCTTAACTGTTGACAAAATGATAATTCGGCAAAACGAACATGGGTTAATAATTTAGTAATTAATGTTGCTATGCCAAGTGAATTATCTACGAAAAGTTGGGCAAGTGATATTCAGCAAAATTACTTCACTACATACTCGTAGTATAAAATCACTTTTTCTGTCCCTTTGGACGCTTAAATCTTTAAAACTACGCAACGGATTTGGATGAGATTTTTTTTAATAGGTAGAGTAATTCAAGAGGAAGGTTTTTATGTAGGTATTACCCGTGCGCAGCCGGGGCGGGTCGCTAGTTCGATGATAAATCAGAAAACCCCACCAGATTTCCAAAAGTGTCTAAAAAGGTTGAACAATATTTTTCGAAATTCAGCGAAAAGGCATTACCCACAATATCCTTCCTGCCTATTTTGGGTTAAGTCATCTTATGATATTTAATTATTTACTTTCCAGAACCTTCGCGGCCTTCTCCACGAACTCTCCAACGAGGGCGCCCGCCGACAGTTCGAGAACTTTCTAGAACGTCTCATACTACCACTCATGGTCCAATCAGCGAGGAGAGGCGATCGCGAGTGCCACGCTGTGGTGCTGTTAGACGATGATGCTGTGGAATGGGATGAGCAGTACCCGCCGCAGATGGGGGATGAATACAGTCAGACTGTGCTGTCGACTCCGCTGTATAGGTTCTTCAAGTATATTGAAAACAGGTCAGTTTAGTGGAGTCTCTTTTTGATAATAGATATTAGTAAGAGACAGAGAGCTTTGCTATTAGATGATGATGCTGTTGAGTGGAATGAGCTGTACCCGCCGCAGATGGGGGATGAATACAGTCAGACTGTGCTGTCGACTCCGCTGTATAGGTTCTTCAAGTATATTGAAAACAGGTCAGTTTAGTGGAGTCTCTTTCTGATAATAGATCTTAGTAAGAGACAGAGAAATTAGATGTTGAAGCTTTTGAGTGGAATGAGTGATGCCCGCCTCAGATGGGGGATGAATACAGTCAGACTGTGCTGTCGACTCCGCTGTATAGGTTCTTCAAGTATATTGAGAACAGGTCAGTTTAGTGGAGTCTCTTTTTGATAATAGATATTAGTAAGAGACAGAGAGCTGTGCTATTAGATGAAGCTTTTGAGTGGAATGAGCAGTACCCGCCGCAGATGGGGGATGAATACAGTCAGACCGTGCTGTCGACTCCGCTGTATAGGTTCTTCAAGTATATTGAAAACAGGTCAGTAAAACAACAAATTAGACTAGTGTCTACTCTATAGGCTTACCGTATATGGACTTTAGAGAACTTTCTCGAATGTATCACACACACTCATGGTCCGCCTCAGATGGGGGACGAATACAGCCTAACTGTGCTGTCGACTCCGCTGTATAGGTTCTTCAAGTATATTTAAAACAGGTCAGTCCATTTATTACAACTTATAGCGTATACAGTATAGGGTTGACACATGAAAGATAAAGAACTTTCTAGAACATCTCATACTCCTCATGGGCCAATCAGCGAGGAGAGGCGATCGCGAGTGCCACGCTGTGGTGCTGTTAGACGATGATGCTGTGGAATGGGATGAGCAGTACCCGCCGCAGATGGGCGATGAATACAGTCAGACTGTGCTGTCGACTCCGCTGTATAGGTTCTTCAAGTATATTGAAAACAGGTCAGTTTAGTGGAGTCTCTTTTTAATAATAGATATTAGTAAGAGACAGAGAGCTGTGCTATTAGATGATGAAGCTTTTGAGTGGAATGAGCGGTGCCCGCCTCAGACGGGGGATGAATACAGTCAGACTGTGCTGTCGACTCCGCTGTATAGGTTCTTCAAGTATATTGAAAACAGGTCAGTAAATTTACAACAAATTAGACTAGTGTCTACTCCATAGGCTTACCGTATATGGACTTTAGAGAACTTTCTCGAATGTATCACACACACTCATGGTCCGCCTCAGATGGGGGACGAATATAGTCAGACTGTGCTGTCGACTCCGCTGTATAGGTTCTTCAAGTATATTGAAAACAGGTCAGTTCAGAGTAGTCTTTGATATTAAATATTAGTAACAACTAAGAGACAGTGAGCTATGTTATTAGATGATGATGCTTTTGAGGGGGATTAGCAGTACCCGCCGCAGATGGGGGATGAATACAGTCAGACTGTGCTGTCGACTCCGCTGTATAGGTTCTTCAAGTATATTGAAAACAGGTCAGTAAATTTACCTCAAATTAAAGTAGTGTCTACTCTATAGGCTTACCGTATATGGACTTTAGAGAACTTTCTCGAATGTATCACACATACACTCATGGTCCGCCTCAGATGGGGGACGAATACAGCCAAACTGTGCTGTCAACTCTGCAGCATAGGCTCTTCAAGTATATTGAAAACAGGTCAGTCAATTTATTACAACTTATAGCATATACTGTATAGGCATGACGATAAAGAACTCTCTAGAACATCTCATATTCCTCATGGGCCAATCAGCGAGGAGAGGCGATCGCGAGTGCCACGCTGTGGTGCTGTTAGACGATGATGCTGTGGAATGGGATGAGCAGTACCCGCCGCAGATGGGGGATGAATACAGTCAGACTGTACTGTCGACTCCGCTGTATAGGTTCTTCAAGTATATTGAGAACAGGTCCGTTCAGAGTAGTCTTTGATAATAAATATTAGTAACAACTAAGAGACAGTGAGCTATGCTATTAGATGATGATGTTTTTGAGTGGGATTAGCAGTACCCACCTCAGATGGGGGATGATTACAGTCAGACTGTGCTGTCGACTCCGCTGTATAGGTTCTTCAAGTATATTGAAAACAGGTCAGTTTAGTGGAGTCTCTTTTTGATAATAGATATAAGTAAGAGATAGAGAGCTGTGCTATTAGATGATGATGCTTTTGAGGGGGATTAGCAGTACCCACCTCAGATGGGGGATGAATACAGTCAAACTGCGCTGTTGACTCTGCTGTATAGGTTCTTCAAGTATATTGAGAACAGGTCAGTTCAGAGTAGTCTTTGATATTAAATATTAGTAACAACTAAGAGACAGTGAGCTATGCTATTAGATGATGATGCTTTTGAGTGGGATTAGCAGTACCCACCTCAGATGGGGGATGAATACAGTCAAACTGCGCTGTCGACTCCGCTGTATAGGTTCTTGAAATACATTGAAAACAGGTCAGTTTAGTGGAGTCTCTTTTTGATAATAGATATAAGTAAGTGATAGAGAGCTATGCTATTAGATGATGAAGCTTTTGAGTGGAATGAGCAATATCCGCCGCAGATGGGGGATGAATACAGTCAGATTTTGCTGTCGACTCTGCTGTATAGGTTCTTCAAGTATATTGAGAACAGGTCAGTTTAGTGGAGTCTCTTTTTGATAATAGATATTAGTAAGAAACAGAGAGCTGTGCTATTAGATGATGAATTGATGATGCAGATGGGGGATGAATACAGTCAAACTGCGCTGTTGACTCCGCTGTATAGGTTCTTCAAGTATATTGAGAACAGGTCAGTAAAATTATAGCTTAGTTAGTTATACCCTAGGGAGGGGGAGGGAGCGAATAACATCTTTGTTCCCCGGCTTGTCTCGCCTGCGCGTGGTCCTCCTGCTGTTCAACGGAAGAGATAGCACCAGAGAAGGAAAACTTGAAACAAACCCGGCTCGGTGCCAGCCGTCATGCACCTGCAGCCGATCCGACTCCGCGCGTATTGACTTGTCTTTCCCGCGGACCCAGTCGGTGAGGTCGAGAGAGGGTCACAGGTCTTGGGCAACCCTGTGTCTCTTCATTTATGTCCCAGGCGATGCAGTGTCTGTGGAGAGGAAACTTCACCCACGATGGTTAGCCACGTGGAAAACAACACGGGGAGTGGCAGTGACCAGTTATAAGTCCAAACAGATAGGCGTAAGTTTGGACGCTAGGGGTCACTCCTGACAGTGGGAGGGTCCATCGTAGGCCCACTGATCAGTTACCGCCCGCTTAAGCCGGGCAGCCCCCGGCCAGTTAGGTACCGATCCGCCTCGGTGCCGGCTTTCAACTAGACGACCGGTGTCGTAATGTAAATCACCTGCTATAAATCAGTCGAAAGTTAACAACAACGGAACACGCTTATCCATGCGCATTGCGTCATGGAATGTCCGTACTATGAGGACAGGCCTCCCGGACACCGTGGGAGGTTCAAGCAACAGCAACGCATGTGACCTGCGTAAGACGGCTGTAATTAGTATGGAACTGGAAAGGCTGAACATTTCAATAGCGGCTCTACAAGAAACCAGGCTACCTGATGAAGGCTCACTGCGCGAGGCGCAATACACTTTCTTCTGGAGGGGTAAGGAGGCTGATGCTGTTCGTGAGCACGGTGTTGGCTTTGCCGTTCGTAATGATTTGCTAAAAGCAATCGAATTGCCTCGTGGCATTTCCGAGCGTATAATGGTGTTGCGTATTAACACAACCAGTGGTTATATGACGGTCATCTCCGCATACGCTCCGACACTGCCATCAACGGACGAAGCCAAGGACCATTTTTACGGGCAGCTTCATGAGACAGTGCGCAGTGTAAAATCTTCTGATCGCCTGTATATTCTGAGTGATTTCAACGCCAGAGTTGGGCAGGATCATGATGCGTGGCCGAACTGTATTGGTGAACATGGTATCGGTAAACAAAACGGAAATGGTCAGCGCCTGCTGGAGTTTTGTTCTACAAACCTACTTTGTGTCACCAATACGTACTTTAAGGGCAAATTGACTCGCAAAGTATCATGGAAACACCCTCGCTCGGGGCACTGGCACCAGCTAGATATGATCCTCTCCAGAAAGAAAGACCTACGTGAAACCCTCCACACCAGAACCTTTCACAGTGCGGAATGCGATACCGATCACTCCTTGGTGGTGGCGCGCGTTGCCTTCTCACAGAAAAAAATCCATTCGTCCAGGCCACCTGGTAAGAAGAAAGTCAATGTTCTGAATACCAGGAATGACGAGATGGTGAGTAAATTTGGTGAGTTGGTAAACAGCGCGCGATCAACCTGGTGTGACGATGCACAAATAGGTGACATGTGGGGGAGGGTCAAAGCGCTTTTGACAGACACTGCCTGCTCGGTTTTCGGCTACCAGGAAAGTAAAACTCAGGACTGGTTCGCAGAATACTCAGAGCAATTAAAACCTCTTCTCGACTCCAAGCGTGAAGCCGCACTAAAACATCGCATGAAGCCTACTCTTGTTACACGTGAGAATCTTGGAATCGCCTCGTCAAATCTCCAACGAAATGCACGTCACTTTGCAAATGTGTACTGGACGTGTCTGTGCACAAATATTCAAAAGTGCGTTGACGTCGGCAATTTTAGCGGTCTTTACTCGGGTATTAAGCAGGTTTTAGGTCCAATGCCTAAAAAATCAGCTCCTCTTAAAGAAGTGGACGGTACTATCATTACTGATAGCTGTCGTCAACTTGGACGATGGGTGGAACACTACACCAATCTTTATTCGCATCCAATTGCTATTGACTCAGAGGCCTTATTACACACGCCGAAATTAGCAACTTGGTTTGAATTAGAAGCGCCACCTTCTATAGAGGAGTTTCACCAAGCTTTAAAGCAGCTGAAATGCGGAAAGAGTCCTGGCAGTGATGGTACTCAAGCCGACATCATAAAACTTAAATGTGTGGGTCCAATTCTGCATGAACTGTTGTTGAAATGTTGGGACGTAGGAACATTCCCACAGGATATGCGCGATGCTAACATCGTCACGTTGTACAAGGGAAAGGGGGATCGCGGTGACTGTAACAATTACCGGGGTATCTCTCTCCTTAGTATAGTGGGCAAGCTATTTGGTCGGGTAGTGCTTTCAAGGCTACAGCAGCTTGCCAATCGCGTATATCCCGAAAGCCAGTGTGGGTTCCGGACCCAGCGTTCTACAACGGACATGATATTTACACTTCGGCAGATTCAAGAAAAATGCAGGGAGCAGAGGACGCCCCTCGTTGTTGCGTTCGTTGACCTAAATAAGGCTTTCGACACCGTCAGCAGGGGCGGGCTTTACTCCGTACTAGAACACATTGGATGCCCACCAAAATTATTGAGTCTTGTGAAGTCATTTCATGAGGGTATGCGGGGTGCAGTTGTGTTTGACGGTACCACATCTGACTCATTTCCTATGCGTCGAGGTGTTCGGCAGGGCTGTGTGTTGGCGCCCACCCTGTTTGGTATATTCTTCTCGTTAATGCTAAAAACTGCCTTTGGTGACGACCAACAGGGTATCCATCTTCATACGAGGGCTGATGGAAAACTTTATAATGTGGCACTGCTAAAGGCGAAACAAAAACGGGACGATTTATTCGTTGATAATTTGTTATTTGCCGATGACGCAGCCTTCGTAGCCAAATCGCAGACTGAGCTCCAGACCATTATGGACAAGTTTTCACGTGCCTGTGCCCAGTTCTCTATGTCCATCAATCCCCGTAAGACTGTTGTGCTGGCTCAAGGGTGTGCGGAAATACCAACTATCGTGTTGGATGGCGCCCCACTCGAGATAGTCGATAAGTTTTGCTACCTCGGGTCGACGGTGACTAGCAACCTCTCAACGGATGCAGAAATCGACGTTCGGATCGGAAAGGCGGCGACGATGTTTGGGAAGCTGAGTGCAAGAGTATGGCAAAATAAACACCTTACCAGGAAAACCAAGATGATCGTTTATCAAACGTGCGTCCTGAGCATACTCTTGTACGGGGCTGAGACCTGGACATCGTATGCCAAGCACGAACGTCGTCTTAACGCCTTCCACATGCGCTGCATCCGAAACATTTTGGGCATACACTGGAAAGACAAGGTAACGAACGAGAGGGTGCTTGAGATTGCTCAGCTGCCCAGCCTCTTTGCGTTGCTGAAGCAGAGACGCTTACGCTGGCTGGGGCATGTGTATCGTATGCAACCTTCTCGTTTGCCGCGACGTGTCATGCTTGGTGCCATAGCTGATGCCAAGAGAAATGTTGGTCGGCCAATGCTACGACATAAAGATTGTGCCAAGCGAGATATGCACACATTCAACATCTCGGTCCACAAATGGGAAGAGCTTGCCGAGGATAGAGATAAGTGGCGCAAACTGGTATTAGACGGGGGTAAAATCCATGACGATGTTTGGTTTAAGACACTCGCTAGTAAGCGCGCCAAGCGTCATCAGCGCGGCACCGGTTCGCCACAGGTCCACTACATCTGTCAGAGTTGTGGTCGTGTTTGTCGCTCCCGTATTGGCCTACACAGCCATGAGAAACGCTGTCTCCCCTCCTAACACTGCTTGTATGGTCTGATAATAGACTTTCAAGGCCAAATGATGAGTTATACCCTGTTTGGTTTGATGTTTAAAAAAAGGAAAATAAGTTTTAGCAAATATACATAATATAACAAGGAAATACAATGATTAACATTGTTTTTTATTCATGAAGTACCTAGTTTAGATTTTTATATGCATTTTCAATAAAATGATACTGCAAGATTGTTTACCTTTTTTTTTAAACCAAACTAAACAGAGTATAGTTAAGCTGGTCTTTTTCCGCAACTCGACATCCATTGTGCCTTTTTTGCGTGTTTGCGAGGTAGCCATATTAGAATTATAGCTTATAGTAGTGTCTACTGTATATGGAAATTAGAGCTTTCTCAAATGTCCCATACATCCACTCATGGTCCGCCTCAGATGGAAGATGAATACTGTCAGACTATTCTGTCAACTCCGCTGTATAAATAAGTTCTTCAAGTACATTGAAAACAGGTCAGTTTACTGGAGTCTCTTTTTGATAATAGATATTAGTAAGAGACAGAGAGCTGTGTTATTAGATGATGAAGCTTTTGAGTGGAATGAGCAGTACCCACCGCAGGATGGGGGATGAATACAGTCAAACTGCGCTGTTGACTCCGCTGTATAGGTTTTCAAGTATATTAAGAACAGGCCAGTTGAATATTGTAGTCTCTTTTTGATGATAGATTTTAGTAACAGAGAGCTCTGCTGTTTGATGATGATGGTTTAAACTGCTGTTGACTCCGCTGTATAAGTTCTTCAAGTATACACGGTGGTCGCGAGCATTGCGAAATATTTTAACTATGCATTCTAGACATCAAAATAAACAAAACGTATTATGAGACCTAATGTCAAATTTCACAAAAAAATATTTTTTTTTAGACTTTCTGAATACTTTTTAACATTTCCAATACTTTTTATCATAACAACAATTTGTACAAATTATTTTTTTAAATGTTTTTTAGGGACAGGTTTTTTTTTGTCAAGTCTATTCTTATTTTTTGATTGTCAGGCAAAAGGTGTGGTAATATTAGAACACATTGTGTTAGCATTGTAATCAAAAAGAAGTTTTATGACGAGTTACGTCGAAAAACTCCAGGAAATTTTATATAACATTAAATACTCTAAATATGCTCAGGAATTGAGCATTAAAATCTTTTGAAAAATTGAGAACAGGTCAGTTTAGTGTAGTCTCTTAGATAGCTATTATTAAGAGACAAGAAGTGTCTGTGCTGTTATAAGTTTTTCAAGTATATTACAAGTCAGTAAAGAATCATCACTCGTTTATTTTAGCTTGTAATGATGATGATAAGGTTTAGTGTTCTGTACTGTGCCGCGTTGCCGTGTGGTGACGGCAGCAAGAATACATTTGTCACCACCCCAACTCTTCCCGCGAGTGTCGTAAGAGCCGACTAAGGGATTGAAGTGTCACTCATCATCCTTTGATACAAGATTGATGATGGGCAGCAGCGTCATCATAGTGGACACATTACTGCGATCGCCAATCCGTTTGCCCAGCGTGGCGATTAAGGGCATTTACCTCCTAATGCGTCTATACGCATAGTTAATAGGAGAGGCCTACGTCCAGCAGTGGACTAAGATAGGCTGATGAAGTGAAGTGAAGAAGTAAAGTGCTGTACTGTGACTATCGATCGAAATGGTTTCAAATTAAGATAATTAGATATCCATGGAGGAATTTGGTCTTAGATACTATGCCATCATAGTCGAGTAGCTAGTTAAATATGTGTTTTCTTTGTTTACAGAGACGTCGCAAAGCAAGTCATGAAAGAAAGAGGGCTGAAGAAGATTCGGCTTGGTGTGGAGGGCTACCCAACTTACAAAGAGAAAGTTCGCAAAAGGTAAGAATTTTCATTGTTTTTAAATATTTCAATGTGATACTTGCATGATAGTCAATTGTAATCTAAGATAACACCCATAAAAATCATAATAATGTAGCTATCTCCCAACATATTTCCAACCAACCAACTTATTTGCCGTATACTTTTGCATACAAAATGTCCACACATAGATACTTTCTGTCACTTACTCAATCCAATTGTGCCAGCTTTCTTGAATTTACCTGTATAAAGCAGTGTGACTACATGAAATAAAAAAAACAATAAAAAATAATTTTATTTGTGTTTCACAAAAACTTCGGTATGATTATTCTTCATCATCATATCAGCCGAAAGACATCACTGCATACCTCAGCCTCCCCCAAAGATTACCACAATGACCAGTCCTGTGCCACCCGCATCCAGCGGACTCCTGCGACCTTCACCAACTCATCAGTCCACCTTGTGAGGGGCCTACCCAGTCTACCCACGCTGTTATTCTTATTTGTTAATTTAATAAATGGCCTTCCTCTCGTTATAAGGAAAGCTCAGAGTAAACTCTCCTTCAAGCACATGCTTCGCAAGCATCTGTTGTCAAAGTTGCGTGACTGATAATCTTCTTGGTATTTCATTGTGGGTACACTTGTATGTATATATGTATGTGTATGTATGTGTATGGTATAGAGTATATGTGTAAGTCTATTAAGTATCTGAATTTGTAGACTGCAATAGTTGTCACTTCATTTTACAATTTTCTAGCCTGCACCTATCAAACCTCTCTTTTTGGCCAGTGGTTGACTGGTAGAGAATGCCTTAAGGTATTAAGTCCGCCATTTGTACTTTCATTTTGTGCAATAAAGTTTAAATAAATAAATCACCAGGCCAGGCGGTCGAGCAGAAGTAATCTACAACTACGTCCAACGGCCCTTCATCCATATGTCTTGGGAGAAAGAGGAAGCCAAGAGTCGCCATGTAGACTTCCAGTGCTTCAAGTCTAAGAGCGTCACCAACCTGGCTGAGGCTACCGCTGACCCTGTCATGGAGTTAGAGAACAGGGTCCGAGAGCTGGAAGTGGAAGTTCAGGTATGCATCAAACCCTGAAGTAATCTACGTCCAACATCATAAACCAAGTCCAGGGAAAAGGAAGCCAAGAGTCGCCATGTAGACTTTTAGTGCTTCAAGACCTAATGTCACCAATGTTAAAATTACATGGTTAAAGTCCAGGTATGTATCAAACCTTGAAGTAATCTACGTCCAACGCCATCATTCATATGTCCAGGGAGAATGAAGCCAAGGGTCGCCATGTAGAGTTTTTATGCTTTAAGTTTCGCCAATTTAGCTGAGGCTACTGCTGATCCTGTCTTGTATCAGACCCTGAAGTAATCTACCATGTTCAAACCCCCTATCCTGGGATCTCCATTTTCTATGTAGCGGGAGATGGAAGCCAAGAGTTGCCATATAGACTTTTAGCGCTTCTAGACCTAATGTCACCAATGTTAAAGTGACATGGTGAAAGTCCAGGTATGTATCAAACCTTGAAGTAATCTACGTCCAACGCCATCATTCATATGTCCAAGGAGAATGAAGCCAAGGGTCGCCATGTAGAGTTTTAGCGCTTTAAGTTTCGCCAATTTGGCTGAGGCTACTGCTGATCCTGTCTTGTATCAAACTCTGAAGTAATCTACCATGTTCAAACCCTATATCCTGGGATCTCCATCTTCTATGTACTGGGAGATGGAAGCCAAGAGTTGCCATATAGACTTATAGAATATAATAGAATAGTGCTTCAAGTCAAGAGCGTCACCAACCTGGCTGAGGCTACTGCTGATCCTGTCATGGAGTTAGAGAACAGGGTCCGAGAGCTGGAAGTGGAAGTTCAGGTATGTATCAGACCCTGAAGTAATGTACTATGTTCAAACCCCATATACTGGGATCTGGAAGGTGGAAACCAAGAGTTGCCATGTAGACTGAGTTCTTCTAGTCCAAGTGTCACCAATGGTAAAGTAGTATGCTGGAAATCCAGGTATGTATCAGATCCTGAAGTAATGTACTATGTTTAAACCCCATATCCTGGGATCTCCATCTTCTATGTAATGGGAGAAGGAAGCTAAGAGTCGCCATATAGACTTATAGTGCTTCAAGACCAACGGTCACCAATTTGCCTGAGGCTACTGATCCTGTCATGGAGTTAGAGAGCTGGAAGTGGAAGTCCAGGTATGTATCAGACCCTGAAGTAATCTACGTCCAACGTCATAAACCAAGTCCAGGGAAAAGGAAGCCAAGAGTCACCACATAGACTTTTAGTGCTTCAAGACCTAATGTCACCAATGTTAAAGTGACATGGTGAAAGTCCAGGTATGTATCAAACCTTGAAGTAATCTACGTCCAACGCTATCATTCATATGTCCAGGAGAATGAAGCCAAGGGTCGCCATGTAGAGTTTTAGTGCTTTAAGTTTCGCCAATTTGGCTGAGGCTACTGCTGATCCTGTCTTGTATCAGACCCTGAAGTAATCTACCATGTTCAAACCCCATATCCTGGGATCTCCATCTTCTATGTACTGAGAGATGGAAGCCAAGAGTTGCAATGTAGACTTCCAGTGCTTCAAGTCTAAGAGCGTCACCAACCTGGCTGAGGCTACTGCTGATCCTGTCATGGAGTTAGAGAACAGGGTCCGAGAGCTGGAAGTGGAAGTTCAGGTATGTATCAAACCCTGAAGTAATGTACTATGTTCAAACCCCATATCCTGGGATCTCCATCTTCTATGTACTGGGAGAAGGAAGCCAAGGGTCGCCATATAGACTTTTAGTGCTTCAAGACCTAATGTCACCAATGTTAAGGTGATATGGTGAAAGTCCAGCACAGACAACATAACCTCAAGATGTAGCATAGCCGGGCGACCCCCTCTGTCACGCTTACGGTGAATTCACTCCATATTAGAGCCACGCCTCCATTGCTAACTTCAGTCTGCAGCCGGCGGTCGTGAGATAATTACGAAAGTTTTAACGTGATTTACGTCATGCAAAATGCATTACTGTTGCGTGAAAATGTGTGGCAAGAATACAAAAACAATGTGTGCAAAAAGATGGTATTTCGTTTCACAAGTGAGCAATTTTTTTATAAATTTCAATTAAAATTAAAAATAGTTTAAGCATAAAATCTAGTGCACTTGTTGATGTCTTTTTACAAAGTCTCTTTCTAATACTTTGCACGAAGTATAACTCCCTCCTTGTCTAGTAACGAACGAGCAGGTAGGCCACCTGAACTAGGGATGACTGTAGAGTATGTTTGTTTACTATCGATAAGGTAACTAAAGATAAATTAAAATCTTTATTCTCAATCGTACCAAGCAACAGACTCTGCGGTGGAGTCTCCGTATTCCAACTAGTGATGTCTATGCCTGCAGTCTGTTTACTATCGATAAGATATTACGATTATATTCAATTATCCCCAAATAACTTTTTGTTTAGTGTAAAGTGTAGAAGTATAATTTTCAAAAATACTATTATGTTAAATAATATTGTGTATCTTCTCTAAATGCCCAAACATGAAAGAAATGTGGATGAATGCTACAAAACGGTCACATGATTGGTTTCCTGCTCCTAGCAGTGTGATATGTTCTCGACACTTTAAACCGGAATATTTCAAATTAAAAAAAACCAATAATAGACGAATTTTATATACAACGTATTTTAATGGTAGTTTCTTGGTTACTTTGTAACTACGAGTTAATGATTGTACAAATAAAAGTATATTTTGTAAAATTGTTTGATTTATTGTCTCAGAAAAGATATATTGTGACATTAATATTTGACCGCAACTTTGTCTGCGTGGATGATGATGATAAAATAACTATCCTTTGTCCTTTCCCGGGTCTTAAACTATATCCATTCCAAATTTCATCTAAACCCGTTTAAATGTGAAGATGAAGACACAGCAGACAGACAGTACAAATATTTTTTTTATATAAAATGCATTTCAAGCTACCATCATAAGCTAGTATCATAATATATCTTCATCTGCGGGGATGATGATGATAATGATGATGATGAATGTAATTATGAAATATCGTATGTCCTTTCCCGGGTCTTAAATAATCTCCATTCAAAATTTCATCTAAATTGGTTCAGTGATTTAAGCGTGTAGACTCAGTAAACTGACAGACATACTTTCGCATTTATGGTATGCATTAGTACGGATATGGATTTACGATTTTGTCGGTAAGTCACTGACAAATATCGAATTGTGAAAGCGATAGACATTGTAACCATCGATACTTTTATCGACATTCGGAAATCACTAACGACCGGCGGACATTTTTGTTTTACACCTCATTGACCTTGAAACGACGAATCACAACACAGTTAGCTCATGTTACGCCGCCCGCACCTCAGCATTTTTGGCAGCATCGGTTTAAATGAAATAATTGTCTAAAGCTACGTCTTTAGGTTATGTTGTCTGTGAAGTCCAGGTATGTATCAGACCCTGAAGTAATCTACGTTCAATGCCATCATCCATATGTCCAGGGAGAATGAAGCCAAGGGTCGCCATGTAGACTTGCTTTAAGTTTCGCCAATTTGGCTGAGGCTATTGCTGATCCTGTCATGTAGTTAAAGAACAGGGTTCGAGAGTTGGAAGTGGAAGTTCAGGTATGTATCAAACCCTGAAGTAATGTACTATGTTCAAACCCCATATCCTGGGATCTGGAAGGTGGAAACCAAGAGTTGCCGTGTAGAATGAGTGCTTCTAATCCAAGTGTCACCAATGGTAAAGTAGTATGCTGGAAGTCCAGGTATGTATCAGACCCTGAAGTTATCTACCATGTTCAACCCCCTATCCTGGGATCTCCATCTTCTATGTACTGGGAGAAGGAAGCTAAGAGTCGCCATATAGACTTTTAGCGCTTCAAGACCTAATGTCACCAATGTTAAAGTGACATGGTGAAAGTTCAGGTATGTATCAAACCTTGAAGTAATCTACGTCCAACGCCATCATCCATATGGCCAGGGAGATTGAAGCCAAGGGTCGCCATGTAGACTTTTAGTGCTTCAAGACTTAATGCCACCTATGTTAAAGTGACATGGTGAAAGTCCAGGTATGTATCAAACCCTGAAGTAATCTACGTCCAATGCCATCATCCATATGTCCAGGGAGACCCTGAAGTAATCTACCATGTTCAAACCCCCTATCCTGGGTTTTCCATCTTCTATGTACTGGGAGAAGGAAGCCAAGAGTCGCCATATAGACTTACCCCCTTATTCATAAACGTCTGCTAACTTAATAAGCCGCTAATAATTGTTTGTCCCTTTTGATCTTATGGACACATTGTTAAGACCGAAAGGGACAACCAATTATTAGCGGCTTGTTAAGTTAGCAGACGTTTATGAATAAGGGGGTTATAGTGCTTCAAGACCTAATGCCACCAATGTTAAAGTGACATGGTGAAAGTCCAGGTATGTATCAAACCTTGAAGTAATCTACGTCCAACGCCATCATCCATATGTCCAGGGAGAATGAAGCCAAGGGTCGCCATGTAGAGTTTTAGTGCTTTAAGTGTCACCAATTTGGCGGAGGCTACTGCTGATCCTGTCTTGTATCAGACCCTGAAGTAATCTACTATGTTCAAACTCCATATCCTGGGATCTCCATCTTCTATGTACTGGGAGAAGGAAGTCAAGAGTTGCCATGTAGACTGAGTGCTTCAAGTCCAAGTGTCACCAATTTGCCTGAGGCTACTGATCCTGTCATGGAGTTAGAGAGCTGGAGGTGGAAGTTCAGGTATCTACGTCCAGCAGTGGACTATCATAGGCTGATGATGATGAAAAGTCATATAAAATGAACATGATTTATTACTTTTCTCAAACATGCAATGAAATGTCTTTACGTTCCTTAAAATAGACTCGGCAGTATCGCTTTTAGGGTGCAATAACTCACTGGAATGGAAATGGAATTTCGTAACACTTTTCAGGCCTAGGCCTCCAAAGTAACATTTTTTGCAATTTCGAAACATTGTCATTTTTTTTTTATATTTCTTTGTATGTTTGAGAAAAGCACTATACACCGTGTTTTTATTGATTTCCGTTAAATTAAAAGGAAGCTTATTTAGGTCAAAAATAATCAATTTGTCTAAGAAACTAGTATATTAACACTTTCTGTTACTGAGTTATTAAAAAAATAAGTTTAGTGACTGAACAAAGTGTATTGCAACCTTTATTACATCCTAATGAAACTTATTTTGACATGTGCCGTCAGGCACCTGAGATCTTATTCTTAAGGTTATCTCACATTTACCATTTCGTTTATTATGTTTATATATATAAAAAAATATTTTTTCGAATTCGATTAAAAGCAATATACCAGGTAGCTCCAATAGGCATGATGACTGGCAAGTCAAATCAGCATCTTTTTTCGAACTGTCAAAACGATCACCATTATTCACCACTATGGAATTTTATATGAAATACTCAAAAGTGACGTCACGTTTGAGTACTGCCAAATGACCTACTCTTTTAAGTTCTTTTCAATTTATTAAATAGAAGTTCTGTACAAAAATTACTGCAATCTACATCTTAGTAATATTTTCTTCGTGTACTATGTCGTGCATAATGTTAAATAATTTATTTTAACTACAGTCATCATCCCTATTAACGTACCAAGCAGCTTGTTAAAGTTAACGGAATTAAAAAAAAACACGGTGTACATGCCTTGGCGCGAAAACGGATTCCCGGATTCGTTACCTATCCGGTGTACCAAATTTATATATACAGTATATATGAAAATTTCCCGGCCTCTGATGTAATGTACTATTGTTGCAGCCGGAACCGGCGCCCGAGCCCCCCGCCGAGGACGAAGGGCAGTGACCGCGCGCCGCCCGGGCTCTGCTCGCCAGCTTCTGTTGGCACGCCTGACACCCATCACGGATACCAGGGGGATTTGGTCTCCGGAGACCATGTTATACTGGTCTGTGCAAACTGCTGTGGGATA
>JALPQI010012411.1:0-31743 GCA_025490895.1 Thaumatotibia leucotreta
AAAACAATACAGTTCATTACTAAATACTAAGTTGGCAAATCGCGACTTTTCGGTTGCAAAGGGTTAACCAGCCTACCAGTCAAAGTTTTTGAGAATTTCTCAGTTCTCAAGTAAAAAATGTATATTTTGGGACACCTTTACAGAAATCGACCACCTTTACAGTCCCACGGTAAGATCAATTAAGGTTTGTGATGTGGGTACGATACATATAATAGATAAATACATAGACAGCCACGACCAAGGAACAAATATTTGTGATAAATAAATACATAAATAATGCCATCCCCGGGATTCAAACCCAGAACCTCCAGCTTCGTAGACAGGAGCACTACCAACTAGTCTACGGAGGCTGACAAGAATGATACGCTCATCTCAATCGCTCGTCGCACATTGACCTTTCGCGATTGAAGGGCAATGTTATGACTGATAAATATGTATTATCAGCCAACTTGACCGAGTTGACTCAATCATGCAGCGCGCGGCAGACGCGTCTGAATGCATCTTCTATCTCCCGAGTATTTTAAGGGTGAAGACACATACACCATGAGCTGTTTAAACCCGAAAGATTTTAATCACGCATTTTTGATGTAAAAAGAAACGAAAAATGTTATACCTATGACTTTTGTCATTTTTGCCGAAAAAAAAATTTTTATAATTCTTTTTTTAATTTTTGAATGTATTTTAACGTAAAAAGTAAATGTTATTCATAAAACTAGTACTCACAATGAGTGTTAACGTTTTTATTTACAAAAACCTAATTTTTTAAAGGCATTATTTCTCACTTATTGACATCAACTATTCTATAAGACTATTCTCCATAATAAAAGTTTATATACGACATTATTAGTTTCTAAATGTGGTCAGGAACAGGAATACACTGTTAAAATCGGTCGGGTTTAAACAGCCCACGGTGTATATCAGCATGCGTAGGTACGCATTTTGTCTAACAAAATTGGCCGTTTAGTTTGAAACGTGTAAGCATGCGTAAGCGTGCGGAAAGCAGGATGCGGTCCCATACTAAACTGACATTTTAACAAAACTAAACTGAAATAAGTACGCATGCTGATAAATGTGTCTTCACCCTTAGAGTTCAGTAGTAAACTAGAAACCCTTATACTTTCGCCATGCCCGTATTGTCCGTCTGTCTGTGTATCCGAAGCATAAAGGCCCGACCACGACATTGATCTAAAGGTGCGTTTAAACCAAAAGAGCATTCGCTGTTCTAGCGCCCGTTCTAAGAAATCAACCAATCACGTTTTGTGTACCGATCGAATTTCGTAGAGTGGGAGGTTAGAACAGCGAATGCTCTTTTAGTTAGTTTAACCGCACCTTAATGCCGCGGCGAGCGAATCCATGAGTTGGAGCGGGATGCCAATATGGGTACTCCCTCTCGCACGTATGGTTTTCCGCTAAGCCGGTCGCCTTAGACCAATGTCGTGGCCTTACCTTTAACAGAATAAAGTGTGAATTTGCCCTGATTTTTTTAAGCACTGGACATGTTTTTTCCGTGGACATGGAACATATATTATGATATTTGTATTGTTGAAGGTTGAAAAAAAAAGGTCTATCAATTAATTTAAGGGCATCTTATAAACGTACACTGCTTATTAAAAAAAATCGAGAAAATATGTTAATTTGTTGTGGGGCCGGTCGAACTAAACATAATTTATCGCGAACATTATTTTTTACTATTTTATCCTAATACGCTACTGAATACGTCACCATTTCTTACACCCTGTATAGGTATTTAATTTCGTTTAAATAACCGATTACTCTTATCATGTTCAACGGTGCATTCAATACTAGAATCGTTAATTTATATCTATCCATCGATGGCTCTTATGTCGTTACAATAAGGCTTACAATAGGACCTATCTACACGTTTACTAACTACATGTACGTAAATAATTTCGATTGGCATGAAATTGCCTAGGTATCGGTTTGCTTGGCTGTGTAATAACTCCCATTATTAAAATGACATTTGAATGGATAAATGAAGAACACGTCAGTATGTTTTGAGTGACCAACGGATGATTACAGCGATGGAAGAATTCGAAGGTTATCCGAAAGTGAGTACAATGTTACTAGGCTGAAATTAGGAATAAATCATTATCATCATGAACTTAAGAGCAGGGCTCTTGTCTGTGGAGCAATTTCCATATGGTCCTTTCCAGTGCCTTTTCCTTAAGACCCTGATACGACACTACGTCTACTTTTTCTTTCACTTGGTCCACGTACGACCTTCTCAGCCTTCCTCTTTTCCTGTTCCCCTCTACTTTTCCTTCTATTATGGTCTTTAATTAATTCGTCGTGTCGTATAAGGAATAAATAGATACATATAATTATGTTGGTGACGTCATCGCTGGTGTATATAGATCAGTGGTCAGTGGTCACAGAGGTAGAGTTCTGCGCCGGAGTACAGAGTTTGATCCCTGAAGACGGAAGTAGTAGATTGGCGAGGGCGTTCGTTGAAGCCCGAATGAAGCGATGGATTCCTCAATTAAAGTGTAATCCTGAGCGTAATGAGGGATTCAAGCGATAACGCCCACGACAAAAAATATTTTGATATCGTGTGACACATAACTGCTTTTCACACCACTTATAAGAAAAATAAGAGATATATCACATATTTCATATTTATGTTAATAATCGATTCTGAAAAATCTTTATCAATTATGAACTTACTGTTTATATTCATATTTCATTGTAATTTGGTAGACCCTGGGGTTTTGGTGGGGAGACCAGGGCCTCAGTAGCCCTAGGAGTCCCACATAACCACCCGGGTCCGTCTCCGCGCCCGGGTGGTATGCGTAACGCATTTCCCCTCGTAAAAAAAAACTTTAGTTCGGAAAGTGAAGGCACGTGAGATATATCAGCCTCCGTAGCCGATTTGGTAGTCACCCTGCCTACGAAGCTGGAGGTTCCAGGTTCGAATCCCGGCGAGGGCATTATTTGTGTATTTATTTTATCACAAATATTTGTTCCTTGGTCATGCCTGTCTATGTATTTAAGTATCTACATGTATCAATCTATTATATAATTATATCGCTTGGTACCCACATCACAAGCCTTAGGGTGCGGCTCCACTGAGGCGGAGAGGAGCGGAGATGTGCAAAATTGACCAATTACATTCTTCAAATTCAAAATTCGAATCACTTGTGCGGTCTCATTGGCCAATTTTGCACATCTCCGCTCCTCTTCGCGTCAGTGGAGCCGCAGCCTTAAATGAGCTTACCGTGGGACTAGGTCGATTTGTGTGAGATGTCCTAAGATATTCATATATTTTATTTATTAAATAATTACAAATTACAGAACTACAAAAAATCACCAAATATATTTTAATCAATCAATCAATCAAATATATTTTATTTATTTATATTTATATATGGGCATGCCTGTCTGCCAAGTGCCTTCACTAAATAGTGGCTGTCAGGATGGAGTGAGAGATGTCTCAATAGTCACAATATTAGCACAAGATAAGTGTACCTAAATGTAGTACTATTCAATATTGTGCCTAAAATGGTGAAGAAAACTGTACCTCAAGCAATTAAAGTACGGTCAAACTTTCATAATTTTATCCTAAACTCGCAAAGCAAGTAATATCGCTGCATTTTTGATATATTGTTTAGACACCATAGGACAGTATAAAACCACATTTTGTAAGCCAAAAAAGTAGTGCTAGCTGCGTAGTATGTGAAAAACTGCGAAATTTACGGTCATTTTTTAGTTTCTGAGTAAAAAACATATATTTTTAAATGGCGTGTGGTTTGGTACAGTTTGCATAATTTTGCATAAAACTAGCGAGACTCAGTTGACCGTAACCATAGCAATAACAAACAAAAAAAATATTCACTCATACAGGATGCTCGCGAGCATTTCAAAAGATTTTAACTATGCTTTCTAGACATCAAAACATAAACAAAAATTATTATGAGACCTAATGTCAAATACCACAAAAAATGACTTTTTTTTGACTTTTTTAATATTTTTTAACATTTCCAGATTTTCCATTACTTTTTATCATAACAACAATTTGTTAAAATTATTTATTTTAATTAGTTTTTTAGGGTCAGGTTATTTCGTCAAGTCTATTCTTATTTTTTAATTGCCAGGCAAAACGTGTGCTAATATTGAAACACATTGTGGTAGCATTGTAATCAAAATAGTACCTACATTACGACACAAGTGCGAAAAACATGCAACGTGCAAAAACGAAATTCGAAACGAGTGGCGATGTTTTAAAACACGACCGATAGGTGTGTCTCGTACGTTTTTTAGTACAGACGGCCCTCCGAAGTTTTGTTGAACCTGACCTAAAATGACACAATTCTCGCACTAGAGCCTAAAAAATACACCATCTGTACAAAAAAAATTCACTCATATAACTACATAGGTAAACAATTTATAAACATAGCTACTCGCTTGACTATAGGTAGGTGTACCTACACTACCTATAGATATAAAATATGAAATATGACGTCCGTTGCTGATCGAGCATTCATTTATCGCTGAAACAATAAAATATTAAATTTTAATCAAATTGAGTGTGACACCAATAACACCAAACAAATACGTAGTGTTACAGTAAACTATTGGAACTCAAATCGTAAACTACTATGATGGTATGTAAAACTACTTATAGAAACTTTACAATTACCTATTTGGTTTCCGAACTGGCTGGTTATAAAAAAAATGCAATATGTCGTAAAAGTCGTAAAACTACATATACGTTGAACGTATTATTTGGTTGCAATATTTCCCGTACATTTTTGTGCTGTGATTTGTGAAAAGTAACTGTCAATTTGATACAAGGTAAGTTTAATCTTAACTTTACAGATTAGCGGGCATAGCATTTGTTATAAAGGTCATGAATACCTACTTAATTCATGGTTTTCTTGTTGCACTGTTAGAACGGAATACTTTCACAATTTTATTCTTAATGGCGTGAAATTTCTTTAAATATAACATTTTTTACATATAATTAGAAGGAATTAAATCAATTATTCGCTCACTGTTTGCAAGCGGCAAAACCTTTTAATTCCTCACTAAAAACGGTGAGCGAATAATTGATTTAATAATTATTCGCTCACTGTTTTTAGTGTGGAATTAAAAGGTTTTGCCGCTAGTGATCTGATAAAAAAAACCTTGTCTCAAACTTGCAATGAAATTTTGACATTACATCGGAGGAGTACGTCAAATTGGATCCGGAAGTACCTATTATTCGATGGTGAACTATATACCGAGTGTAAATCGAATACGGGCGTTATTCATTCACAGAATTAGATTTGGATAGAAGAAACAAGTTCATTCATTTGTATGGCGGCCGAGCGTGTCAGATTTTGTACTGAAGTTGTTACTTGCCTATGATTTTAAATATGTCTCAAGCCCTTGAGTATTCATATTTTTTGTGTTGTTGCAATTAATATTACTTAAGGAGGCATTATTAATGTTTTTGTTCACTTCAACTTACAAAATTTGACGCCCGAAAGCTGCAAGCTGCGATTAAAGACGGACAACTCAGTAGATTTTACTGAGTTCATTTGACACACTAAGTAGATACGTTTGCTTGATCTGTGGTATATATGACATCTGTGGATTCATTAGTGTAATCATTGATTACGAGGTTTTCGTACGGATTCGGCACAGATGATTCGCGCGCAGAATCATTTCGTACGGATAATTTTGGTTACTCTAATTTTAAGTAAAAGTTATCTAAATGTACCTATTTATCATGTCCTAAACTAACACCCGTTAAGAGCTTCGCTCGTTTTAGGCTTACATCCTGTATTTATAGGTAATGGAATTTCATACTACTTTCCAGGCCCTTGGCCTGGGAAGTAACGGAAGTAACCTTCTTTTGACATTGATATTAGTTTTAGGTTTTTTACGGCTAAATGCCCAGGTGTTGTCAATGTTTCTTCGAGTTGTTTTCGAGTGATATTGAATTTAGCCGTAAAAACCTAGACATACCACAATATCAGTGTTTGGTACCGGGTAAAAGATAACTTGAAACAAGTAACAAAAAAATGCGTAAGTAGTAGATTGTAATTCTATTTTTTGTTTGTACTGAGAAATTGACAACTGAATTATTAAATTGAATAATTGTTAAAAAAATCACAACGTTTGCCTCGCCTGGAAACCGAACTTGGCTTTATGTCTGTCCATCCGTCCGAACGGAGCATAGCGATCATACTAAGTTTAGTATTTGGGCAAAACAAAATGAGCGTATAGCATCTGTCTTATTTCTTCAATGACGCATTTATTGTAGTAGCAAAAACATAAATAGTCGAAATATACGTTGCACGCCTCAACTCAAGTCCAAAAGTCCAAAAAATTCAAAATTGTTTATTTTACAGTAAGGGAACAATGTCATACTTAATGGTTAGGATTTTCTACTAAGTATTTAATACTTGTTGAAGATACTCTTCCATGTCCTAATATACAATACAATAGTAGTTAACAACTACATATTAGGTACTTACTCTAAATAAAATCAATGAAAACAAGTTGCAAACTAACGTTACTATCAGTACCTATTAGTTGCGAAAATGGCTAGAAAGGCCAAGGCCACGGTGCTTATATTGTGTCGTGCCTCCGTAACAACACGGCGACGGTCGTTACTTCCTCGATGCGAGACAATGACTCCGCTAGTTTCGCTAATTTATAATTAATTAGTGACCTGGGGGCTCCATAGTCTCTTCAATGAGATTCAGTTTAGGATCTGCTTATAAATTTTTGACATTTATTGTATGGAACTCCCAAGCCGAAAAATTCCAAGCCGATAGTGCCTATCCGTGTCGATTAACGTTTTTTTCACTCTTAAGGTGCATTCAGACCAAGCGAACATTCGCTATTCTAACCTCCCACTCTACGAAATTCGATCGTTACACAAAACGTGATTGGTTGATTTCGTAGAGCGGGGGATAGAACAGCGAATGCTCTTTTGGTCTGAAGGCACCTATACTGTTGACATAAAACATTTTTCCGCCAGTTAAGCCGATTCCGCGTCGATTGATTTATGGAATAACAATAAATGTGCATTTAGACCAAACGAGCATTCACTCATTCTATCTCCTCATCCTACGCAATAATTTTTGTGTAACGAACGAATTTCGTAGAGTGGGGGATAGAATGAGCAAACACTCGTTTGTTCTAAATGCACCTTAACATAAATACCAAATCTTATTTTTTTATAAAGTTTGTCCTTTCAGGTATTGTTTACGTTTTAACATGGTTAAGACCGCGAATAACTCAATATGAAAATAATAAATCATTTTATTATTAAACATTATGCAGGTCTTAATGGTTTCTCTCAAACTGTTCAAACATAGGACAATATGGATACACGTTGTGCAGTAACCGATTATTTTAATTTTGTTAACAATTTGGTGCACAATAGAATTACATTTCCAGACGGTTAAACTGTAGGTAAGCGAAATAATTCTCTCTAATATGGCCACGCGCGAGAGCCCTAAGGTCTGTACAAAAGGCTTCCATAATATCATACAGGATATCACAAAAATGGTGATAGAAGATGATAAAACATGAATACCTAGGTATCTATTAAATGATTTTGAACAACTTTTATTATGACCAAACTAGGACCAAATATGAAAACTCGAAAAAAATCGACGCTTCCATACATTATGAATTATGAGACAACAATGAACTGACTAAGTACTGATTTTTCAATCCCCAGTTAACAGTAACTGTCAAATAAATGTTAACTCTATCCTTTTTTGACTGATGACCAGCGATAAGGATGGTAATACTTTTAACTGACGGATACTTTTAACTGAGGATTGAAAAATCAGCCCTAAGTCAAAATAAAACCAAGCCAAAAATTTCAATGTATTAGGTATACACCGATAAATATTTGAAACACCTGCAGTTGATGCAACGGTTCCTTACCAGCAGTTCCGAGAATCAGTGATAGAATGATCGCGTTACAGCCAAACATCACATAGCTTACCAAATAGGTATATAATTTCTTCATCTATTAAATTGTTTCTTTACATTATTTTCGGGGGATCGTCTACATCCACAATATCTTTAACCAATTTCGTGTTTAATCTACTCTTAGCGAATAATGTTTCTGGAAAACAGATTTATAGTCCGATTTATATATTTTTTTCTTCTTTTGCTACGCAATCGTATCTACACTCGCGGTCAATGAATACGGGTCAGGTGGATTTTTTCATAGAAAATAGTGGAAACATGCTGCAATATTTAAAATAAATATTTATAATACAAGTGGAACCGTTTTTAACATCAGATTGTATTGGAATTTCCATGAAGTTTTCACCCGATCCGAAAAACACGGAACTTTATCGTCAGATGGGCATTTTCGCGAGAAGAGATACAAAAACTTATTTTTCTGAAACAGGTAAATTTTATGTTTTTCCTGCTCAGAATCACGAGCTCTTTCAATCCTACTGGGAGAAAAAAAGTGTCCCAACTTTTTGTTTCTATTACGTAATCGTTTTTCAAACACTTTGTACAGCGATTACAAAGTGGAGAGCATGTAAAATGTGGGACCATTTTTTTCTTGTACTTTTTTTCTCCTAGATTGAAAGAACTCGTTATTCTGAGTAGGAAAAACATTAAATTTACCTACCTTGAAAAAAAATTTTTTGGATCTCTTCTCGCGAAAATGCCCAGATGACTCCGTAGTCCGTAGATATAAAAATAGCAACTCATGATTAAAAAACTCGATTTACCATATATTTTAGGTGGTTTTCTTAAACGGTCTACATTTTTGTCTATACAAAGCGACCTAACGACAATTTTAAAGTTTTTTGAGTTTATTTATAAATTTAGGGAAATTCCAATACAACCTGATTTAAAACTAGATTTTACCTACACTATAAGTATTTTTAAAAAATATTTGAAATCTCCATGTTTGCATTATTTTCTATGAAAAAAACCACCTGACCCGTTTTCATTGTCGGTGTGTGTACCTACAGTAGCGGAAAAAATATTGTCTTAATTTGTTTGCAGGCATTCATTCGAATATTCTTGAAATTAGACTTCATTATCATATAATTTATAAACAATGATTGTATCCTCGTTGCGATCATATTTATATACATGTAATTATATTCCACTGCACGTGGCAACAGACAGCCATGTCAGCGTAATGCGAAATGGGGCCTTCACGCAATACCAATTACTCGTATTATTAGTCTTATAAATATTGAGTCTCTAGATTAAATGTGTGTGAGTTTAGTAACGTGACGTGACGGCAGTAAGAGTACAATTTGTCACCATCCAAACTCCTCCTGTGGGTGTCGTAAGAGTCGACTAAGGGATTGAAGTATCACTGACTATTATTTAATAAAAGTTTGATGATAGGCAGCAGCGTCATCATAGTGGACACATTACTGCGATCGCCAATCCGCTTGCCCAGCGTGGCGATTATAGGTATTTACCTCCTAATGCGTCTATACGCATAGTAAATAGGAGAGGCCTACGTCCAGCAGTGGACTATCATAGGCTGATGATGATGATGATGAACTGTTATATTGATCCAATTGAACCTCATTAATAATAGAACAATTTGGACAAAGCCAAAAAGAAAATGGGACTAAACCTAATTAGGAATTGAAATCGTGGACTATAGTTGCAGTATTGTAGTTGGTTTAACGGTAATATTTTTGAACATTTCCTAAATCAGTTTACCGATTAGGAGAGCTAATATCAGTTACTTTGGTTCTGCTGCGGATGGTCTCATTTCTAATCCGATCTCGCAGAGAGACTCCTAGCATAGCCCTCTCCATTGCCCTAGGGTGCCCTCCTCCCCACAGCCTAGATTCCTAATGTCAAATCAAACAGCTAAGATTTTAGACAAGGCTGTCTCGACGTCGAGCTCGTTGACGAACGCAGCGTCGAATTTGTGAATAAGAGAATAGCATAGCAGGTCCGGTCATTGTGACAATCTTTGGGGGAGGCCTATGTTAAACACTAGACGTCTTTCGGCTGATATGATGATTATGACGATTTCCTAAATCATGTTTTCCTCATTTCAGATGTGCATTCGCATCTGGCTGGAGGTGGGTCACGCATGCGAGCCGCGGCTGTCGTCCGGCCGCGCTGACTGGCGCGTGTGGGTGCGGGGAGTCGCCGGCGCAGACATCAGCGACTTCGTGCACAAGGTCGTCTTCTATCTGCACCCGTCTACGGAGTTCGTGTATCCTAAGCGAGGTAAGAGACATGTGGATCCGATGAGGTCTTCCACCTACTACTTACACTTACACCCGGCTACAGAGTTCAAGCATCCCAAGCACAGAATTATAGAAGAAACAAGTTCATTCATTTGCATGGCGGCCGAGCGTGTCAGATTTTGTACTGAAGTTGTTACTTGCCTATGATTTTAAATATGTCTCAGGCCCTTGAGTATTCATATTTTTTGTATTGTTGCAATTAATATGACTTAAGGAGGCATTATTAATGTTTTTGTTCACTTCAACTTACAAAATTTGACGCCCGAAAGCTGCAAGCTGCGATTAAAGACAACTCAGTGGATTTCACTGAGTTCATTTGACACGCTAAGTAGATACTTTTGCTTGATCTATGGTATATATGACATCTGTGATCCCAAGCAAGGTGAGCTATAATTGGGTGACGTGTGGACCTGATGAGTCGGATATTAGCGACTTTACGCGCAAGATGGTCTTCCACCTACTACTTACACTTACACCCGGCTACAGAGTTCATGCATCCCACGCGAGGTGAGCGATAATTGGGTGACGTGTGGGCCTGATGAGTCGGATATTAGCGACTTTACGCACAAGATGGTCGTCCACCTGTCTACTTACATTTCCATAAACTACGGCGTTTATGCATACCAAGCGAGGTGAGCTACATTTGGGTCACGTGTGGACCTGATGAGTCGGATATTAGCGACGTTACGCGCAAGATGGTTTTCCACCTGCTACTTACACTTACACCCGGCTACAGAGTTCATGTATCCCAAGGGAGGTGAGTGATAATGGGTCACGTGTGGGCCTGATGAGTCGGATCACTAATATACTTTACGCACAAGATGGTCTTCCACCTGTCTACTTACACTTCCATAAGCTACGGCGTTTATTCATACCAAGTGTCGTCGGCGCAGATTTTAGCGAATTTGCGGACAAAATCGTCTTCCACCTGCCCATTTCCACCCATCCGCGGAGTTCGTGCATCCCGAACGAGATAAGCGATAATTGGGTCCATGAGCGCGGACATTAGGGACTTACCCCCTTATTCATAAACGTTTGTTAACTTAACAAGCCGCTAATAATTGTCTGTCCCTTTCGGTCTTAACAATGTGTCCATAAGAGCAAAAGGGACAAACAATTATTAACGGCTTGTTAAGTTAAAAAACGGTTATGAATAAGGGGGTTAGTGCGTAAAGTGTCTTCTACGTGCACCCGGCCACAGAGAAGCGGGGCAGCAACACGTGGGTCCAAGGAGTCGCAGGCACCGATATTGCCAACAAGTGCACAAAGTGTCCACAGATTTCGGGACTCTCAAGCGAGTTTAGCGATATTTGGGTCACGGGCTCATGGATGAGCCATGCGGCGTCGCAGACTTCGTTTTTGATCTGTCTGGACCCTGTTTGTCCTGTGTCTCAATTGTACCACCGAACCTACAGCCCAAAGCAATCTAAGAGTATATTTCGTCCTATTCGTCTTAACATTACCTTTTTAAATAGTATATTTTCGTTTCTTAGTGAAAATTGCAAGAAACCCACGACTAATGCTGCTCATTTGAAACATGAATATCATTATTTGTTGTATATTATTCTATGCTATGAATATTGTGTCGTTAAGCAAATAGGTAACCGTCTGAGTAATCTTTAATGACATATAAACATGTTTAACGGTCCATAAAGCAATAATATCACCTTTATCTACAACATTAAGCATGGCTTTAATCAGAGACGGATACCTATTGTATTGTTTCTGTACAACGTGAGATAACTATTTATATTAAATTACATCACTATTTTTCCGTTTGCAGTACTTCAAGAGCCGCCATATGAGATTCAAGAATCGGGCTGCGCGTCAATCGAGATACCAATTCACGTGTACCTGAAATACAGCGCTAAACCGAAGAGGATAAGGCTTAAGTACAGTTTGTTGATAGAAAACAGCGCTCGAAGCAGCTCCGAATCCCGCTGTATATATTACGACTTTGGAAACCCATCCGAACAACTCCGCCAGTGCCTCATGAGGGCTGGAGGCGAAGTCATCGCCAGGACAGGCTCGCACCCCGGCAGCTTGCTCGTCGTTCTCTCTGACAGCGGCGAGGAACGGCCTCGTCACAACAAACAAAAGAAATACGAGTTCGTCGAACCCATACAGAGCATGACTAAAGAGCATTATGAGAAAAAAGTTTACGAATCGCATGAGTCTACTGTGGATTTCAAGAGTTTGCTGCGACGGGTGTCCATGACTGAGGATGAGATTAAACATGTGTCGCAGCTTTACTTATCGTACAGTAGTTATGAGAAGTCTGGAGATGCACTGCCGCTGCCGCCGTTGTCGGATCCGATTTATCAGGTGCCTGAGTTGCCAGCCTCTTTGCGCCGCGCCCTCACGAGTGTGGAGGCGGACTATGCGATGCAGTGACACTTAAGCCCTGTATTTATTGGACTGCAAGAGCCAGGGAACTACATTACTTTCTCAGTCTAGCGATAAGCTCGTGCTCACGCAGAACTCTGAATACAGGGCTTTTACTTGGAACGAAGACTAAGTGATTTGGGTGCTTTTTCGTCTCATGAATAGAGTTGGTTGAACTTGTAGTGTGACCAGTTGTGATTAATATAGTTCATAGTCTATGGTGCCATTTGACACTTGCCATTGCACTTGTCTTTCAAATGTTGTTTTATTTTAATTTTGATTCTGTTAAAAGTCTGGAAAGCCAACGAGTCAGTAGAAAAAGGCACGAGAAAAATAAGTTGAATCGAGAACCTCCAATTTTTCTTGCAGTCGGTTAAAAAATAGGCGAGACGGGTTCGCGCCACTTTTTACTGGCCCTTTTGGTTTCCAAGACTATAGTTGTATAGGTAGTTAGTTAAGTTTCTAAAGTATTTTCCTCTAGAGATTTATTTATTTTGTGTTGTCATTATAATGCAATTAATGTATATCTACTCGGTGTCCGCGATGATTGTGACTATTGTGAGAGATGTCTTTTTGAATGCAATAATTATACCGGCCAATGTATCTAAAACAGAGCCTAATTCAGCCAATTTGGTAATTTTACAGAGAAATCTAAATTATACAAGACAAGTTAACAGGCCTTCTACACGATCGGGTCCAAACGTTGACCGTCGTGTCCTTGATTGGGTTGATATAAAAACAGCGGCCCTACCGCGAAAAACGATTCGATTTTCGCGGTAGTAGGCCAGGCCTACTATAGCGAACTTGGAAATCCGCAAATTTCGAGAATTTGTCTCATTCGATTCACTCCAACGAAGGAATCTTTAGAGTGACAGCAAGAAGTCCTCGAAATTTCGGTGTTTGCGGTTTGGCCGCAGAGTATTACGCGGTTTATCCAACCGATATTTTGCTGATGCCAACGGCCTTGGTAGCGAACGCACAAACTGACAAGCTTTGTCAACCACCCGTTCGTGTGCAACGAATGCTAAAAATGTTTGAAGACGACGGTTGGCGGTTGGAACTAATCGTGTAAACAGGCCTATAAAATCTCTCGTAATCACAAGCACTGTGTATAAAATAGATAGGCAGTCATTATGAATATTATGATAGTCCAAGACTAATACATATTTTTTATTTACGATAATTACTATTAATTTGTGTGCTGTGACTGAGATCTCAGATTATTTTTTCACTAAGGAGAGAGACACTAGGGGTGCTAGTGTAATTTATAGGCTCATTAGTAACTAATTAGTTTTAACTTGTTCTTTTTGTTTACGAGTCAGTTACGTGTGTTCGTTTATGACGTTGGAAATTAATTATAGTTTTAATTTAAATAAAATCAATGCGAGTCATTGTTGTATAATTTAAGAAGTGGGGCATTTTAGCTATGGTGCGTTTTTCGAAGGTATTAGTGACATAAATGTTCAGATTAAACATAATAATAAGTAAGTTCTTAGGTAGAAAAAAAATAGGGGTACAGTACCAGTCCTCGACGCTGTAATAGTTTTCGATAGAAGAACTTTGTGTCAAAGAGACGAGGTTTCAATTAATTTCGAATATGAGTTGTTTAAATTCAATCCTTTGACATAAAACAACCATGTCGGATATTAGGTATTAGGTAATGCAATACAGCGTCGAACATCAGTACCTACTTCTACTTTAGTTACTGGCAAGTGTGTCGCGTATGAGTGAGATAATCTAAGTAATTATTCTCCAAGATCTCCATACGTATCTAACACATGTAAGCGACCGTCTTGTGTAGTTGTATCTCTAATAATAGGAGTAAAAAAGTTTTAAGTTAAACGGTTTTTATTGCACCAAAAACTAGAAAATAAAAATTTGTTATAACTAACCGTAGATGCAACTTTCTGTAGATTACTCACGTGAAACTATTATCACTGTAGTTTTCCCAAGTCGGATGCTGAAAGCCAGGTTTAGCCTCTATGTCAGTGGATTAAGCGTTACCTAATCGGAAACTTTTACTAAACTGAAATAAAAACGTGGGGCGTACGCAATTGTGATTAAGTCAGTATAGTTATTTGAGAACACACATATAAATCAAGACAGCAATATTGTAATAAGTTTTGTTCTGGCCTTGATAAAAGCTATTTACCTCTGTGGAAGTGATGGAACAGATGGATGATTAATTGCAAAATTAAAGCTACAATTACATATTTTGAACTTGTATGTTTCTTTCTTCATAATAACGCCCCACGTTTTTATTTTAGTTTAGTAAAAGTTTCCGATTAGGTAACGCTTAATCCACTGACATAGAGGCTAAACCTGGCTTTCAGCATCCGACTTGGGAAAACTACAGTGATAATAGTTTCACGTGAGTAATCTACAGAAAGTTGCATCTACGGTTAGCTTTGAGGATTTAGTATGGGGAGACGGTATCGCTATAACTTTCCTAACAAAACATTCTGCCAATTTCCGAGGGGGACGAGGTAGCACACATGTAAACGATCTAACTACAAATGCATTTCTTCTTCTCGTTACTACTCACGCACACTTAAACAATACCACAACACTAAGTTAAATTATCACACTAATACAGTAAAATTTCTATGCGTACACAATTTCAAACTATCGACGTAGGTGTAATCGAACCGATTAATATGGCTTTCAAGTGTCTGAAGATTATCGTATCGATATATTTTTCTAAACGTCATAGATTGACGTGCACCTTGGTACTATATATTGTTGTTTTGAGTATTTAAATAAAAGTAAACAGACAAATAGTAACAGTTATTAATTAATCAACCAATTTTAATACAAAACCGCCTGAATGTCTTGCCATTAACCTACTTCAATTGATTATGTTTTCGTTTATCGCGATCTTTGACTACGAAGGCTGTAACTGTAAGGAAAGTCTCGGTCAATCACGTGCATTTCGAAATCCGTAAATCAATTATAATATTTAATAAATAATATTAATTAGCGGTTGTGAAAGAAAACAATGTATGTCCATACGAGTGTACATACGAGTATTATTTATTTTGTTGTAGCAAGAAAGTTTTAGTTAGCTGGGGTAAAACTCACTGAGGCTTAATTGTGAATACTCGTAAGGATACAATTTGAATACAAGTGCGTAGGTACAAGGTGCGTAGGTGCGTATACATACAAGTTTTTGCAATAAGGCCGGTGATATTGATATTCCTTAGTGATATTTTAGTAAGTACCTAAATACAATTTATAATATAAGTCCAACTAGCGTTAAGTAGCACTTGTAAAAATGAAGTTATTGAATTCGATAAGACTGTGTTTTTATTTACTTACTGTGAGAACACTAATATACGTAAACACAAGTGTCCGTATCTCGACATTTTATACCTACTCTCGACATTGTGTCATAAAGAGTAACGTTCACATCACTATGTATTTTCGCGCGTAATACGTATTCCAAATAAGCGCAATAAATATTCAACCTTATTGGCTTACATATAAGCTTAACATTAGACCAAGGCAGAGTCTTCTGTCTTACTTGATTCACTAAGTCTGATATTTCCTACAAAATTTAAAGATGGGTAGACCTTATTAACCTTAAATACGAGAATACAATAAATGTCAAACTTTCTCCATCAGTTAAAAATGAAAATACGAATTGTGTGCGATATTTTTTAAACCGATTCTGCTATCGATTCCCTGGTACTTGATTTTCTTGAACAATTTTATGTAATAACATGTTGTAATATAAACAAATAAAGGCAAGATATGAAAGGGTATCGCATATTTTGTATACATGATGTATTTGAACGAGTTTTGAATTCATACATAGCACATACAGGCCTTTTGACGGAGCTTGTTACGGGTACATAACGATTACAAGACTGCGAAGAATCGATTAATGAAATAGTTTTTATAAACAGGTTTGGTCAATGTACAAATTCTTGGTCAAAGTCTTTGGCAGAGGGGAAACGATATGAAGCCGACTCCATTACTAAATCCTCAAAGACGGTTAGTTATAACAAATTTTTATTTTCTAGTTTTTGGTGCAATAAAAACCGTTTAACTTAAAACTTTTTTACTCCTATTATTTTCAAGTTTTTAGTGCAATTGTTAAGTTAATTTCCGATAGTATACCGATGTTGTTTGTAATATGTAATACAATTATGCATGCTAAGTAGCGTTTATACTCTCGCGCTTTCATCACGAATCACGACACATGTAAAAGTAATGGAAATTATTTTATGTGTAACGGGAGGCGAATCCCTGCTGAATAGATGTTTTTAGAAATCAGACACCATTTTTTTAATTTAATATCTCGATTGACAAATAAAAACCAAAGGCTCGGCGTGGTTAATATAAGGTTGAATGCCCGAAGTATCTCAAATGGACGTGTTATTCATACAGTACCTTAGATAACAGAGATGTGACAGAGATGTGGATTATATCAATCAATTTGGTTTATTCAGAATTTCAAGTTTAAATTTTTATACAGGTCGAATTTCGAGACTATAAAATATAAACTCATTCACTGAGTCGACCAACCGGAGGACCGCAGGTCTGACGGAAAGTCCGACGCGAACCGAGGGCCTAAAGGGTCAATCCATACAATCTCACAACCGGAGGGCCATAGGCACTACGGCACGCACTACGTGAATTCGAGAGACTCACACTCTCTGTATATGAACTGAAAGACCGCAGGTCCGAGTGCACGTCCTACGCAAACCACCTGCGCTGTCAGCCTATCAACCGGAGGGCCGCAGGTCCGACAGCTAGTCCTACACGATTCACTCACGCTGTCACTCTATTAGCTGGAGGGCTGTAGGCCCGACGGCTCGCCCTACGCGATCCACTCACGCTGTCACTCTATCAGCTGGAGGGCCGCAGGCCCGACGGCTTGCCCTACGCGAACCACTCACGTTGTCACTCTATCAGCTGGAGGGCCTCAGGCCCGACGGCTCGCCCTACGCGAACAACTCACGCTGTCACTCTATCAGCTGGAGGGCCGCAGGCCCGACGGCTCGCCCTACGCGAACCACTCACACTGTCACTCTACCAGCTGGAGGGTCGTAGGCCCGACGGCTCGCCCTACGCGATTCACTCACGCTGTCACTCTATCAGCTGGAGGGCCGCAGGCCCGACAGCTCGCCCTACGCCAACCACTCACGTTGTCACTCTATCAGCTGGAGGGCCGCAGACCCAACGGCTCGCCCTACGCGAACAACTCACGCTGTCACTCTATCAGCTGGAGGGCCGCAGGCCCGACGGCCCGCCCTTCGCGAACCACTCACGCTGTCACTCTATTAGCTGGAGGGAGAGTTGGGCAAAAAGTAATATGATTATACTCCTTCCGGTTACTTTTGTATGTGTACTTTGTAATATTATATTACAAAGTACACATACTAATGTAATATACAGAAGTACCTAATCATATTACTTTTTGCCCAACTCTGGCTGGAGGGCCGCAGGCCCGACGGCTCGCCCTACGCGAACCACTCACGCTGTCACTCTATCAGCTGGAGGGCCGCAGGCCCGACGGCTCGCCCTTCGCGATTTACTTACGCTGTCACTCTATCAGCTGGAGGGCCGCAGGCCCGACGGCTCTCCCTATACGATCCACTCACGCCGTCACTCTATCAGCTGGAGGGCCGCAGGCCCGACGGCTCGCCCTACGTGAATCACTCACGCTGTCACTCTATCAGCTGGAGGGCCGCAGGCCCGACGGCCCGCCCTTCGCGAACCACTCACGCTGTTATTCTATCAGCTGGAGGGCCGCAGGCCCGACGGCTCGCCCTACGCGAACCACTCACGCTGTCACTCTATCAGATGGAGGGCCGCAGGCCCGACGGCTCGCCCTACGCGATTCACTTACGCTGTCACTCTATCGGCTAGAGGGCCGTAGGCCTGACGGATCGCCCTACGCGAACCACTCACGCTGTCACTCTATCAGCTGGAGGGCCGCAGGTCCGACGGCTCGCCCTGCGCGAATCACTCACGCTGTCACTCTATCAGCTGGAGGGCCGCAGGCCCGACGGCCCGCCCTACGCAAACCACTCACGCTGTGAGTCTATCAGCCGGAGGGGCGCAGGCCCGACGGCTCGCCCTACGCGATTCACTCATGCTGGCACTCTATCAGCTGGAGGGCCGCAGGCCCGACGGCTCACCCTACGCGAACCACTCACGCTGTCATTCTATTAGCTGGAGGGCCGCAGGCGCGACGGCTCGCCCTACGCGATCCACTCACGCTGTCAGTCTGTCAGCCGGAGGGACGCAGGCGCGAATCACTCACGCTGTCACCCTATGAGTCTATCAGCCGGAGGGCCGCAGCAATGACATACGGTATTAAACCGTGGTCGCTTACAATGGGCCTCATAAGAAGGCTCAAAGTCACCCAAAGGGCAATGGAGAGGCCTATGCTAAGAGTCTCTCTGCGAGATCGGATTACAAATGAGGCCATACGCAGCAGAACCAAATTAACCGATATAGCTCTTCGAATCGCTAAACTGAACTGGGCGGGACTCGTCGCGCGTGGATTGCGTGGAACCGATGGCCGTTGGGGCGGTAAGGTTCTCGAGTGGCGGTCACGTACCGGAAGGCGCAGCGTGGGTAGGCCCCCCACAAGGTGGACTCATGACCTGGTGAAGGTCGCTGGATGCAGGTGGCATAGGGCCGGTCCTTGTGGCAATCTTTGGGGGGGGGGGCTTATATTCACCAGTGAACGTCTTTCGGCTGATATGATGATGATAATGAAATCCGTATGTTTCTACCAAATATCTAAAGCAGTACTTCAAAATCGGCATAACGCTAAACCTAGCGGTTGTGGCAGGCAGTAACACTGCAGTATCAGATTTGAGGAGTTGGACGTTAGTATTAAATTCGCATATTTCTACTTAAGTAATATCTAAAGAACTCCTTTAAAATCAAGATATCGATAAAAGATAAACCTTGCCGTTATTGTAGGCAGTACTGCAGCATCAGGAGTGAGGAGTTGGAAGTCAAGATCAGGCTGTTAGTATTTGATTATGCCAAACATGCTATACATTCATTTTCACGTGTCTAACACACTCGGTTAAGGCAAGCAGTACGTCTGCAGCATCAGGCTTTGAGGATACAAGGATACAAATATTATAATATTGCATTGTCATGGGGACTTGATAAGAGTTCAAAATTTCATTGATTTTGGTGCAGTAGAAGTGGTCGAAAAATTAATCACAAGATTTGAAGCATCGACGACAGTTGATACGCGGTGAAGTTAATAAAAACCGTTTAAAAACTAAACTTTAGCTAGTTCTGCAGTGTTATTCACTAAGGAAACCGCCTTGCTATCAGCGCTGTGTCAGCGTTGCGGCAGCGTCGAGCGTAAAAATGGTATTCACTAATGCACTTTAAACGACACTTGCCCTCGGCGACGAATGCGGCGTGAGCTGGAACTACACTGTGTCGAGAGTTACCGCCTAGTTCGACGACGAGTTGTTCTACGTTAAGGTGCGTTCAAACCAAAACAGCATTCGCTGTTCTATCCCCCGTTCTACGAAATCAACCAGTCACATTTTGAGTAACGATCGAATTTCGTAGAGTGGGGGGTTAGAATAGCGAATGTTCGTTTTGTCTGAATGTACCTTTAGTGAATACCATTATCCGCAACGCTGCGCTCGACGTCGAAGTGAAGGCTGTCTCGTCGCTGAGCTCGTTGATGAACGCAGCGTCGGATGTGTGAATAAGAGAATAGCATAACAGAAAGGGATTGCATGTGAGACAGTACATGGTGAACAATGAACATTGTAATGTTGATATTATTGAAGCTAGGATTACACATGTAACTTCTTATGTACCTAAGTTGTAGGGACGGGGCTATACTAAGGAATGAGATAGTGCTATTCACCACTCATTCCTTATAGTAGGTATATAATCCCTATGGCCACGGTCGTACTGCACACGCCGCACGCAGCCGACAACGTCCCGTCGCACGCAGCGGGTGAATGGTGTGTTCGAGAATGCTCGGGAGTGGTCGTTTTCGCCCGCTGCGTGCGGCGTCCCACTGCCATACATCATTCAGACGCTGCGTCCGACGGAACGTTGTCGGTTGCGTGCGGCGTGTGCAGTACGACCGTGGCCTATAACTTACGTCAGAACTTACAGGTATACGAGCGCTCTATAGCTCCGTCCCTACAACTTACAGGTGTAGTGAGAAATTACTTGCCTTCGGAAACGTTCGTAAACACATGCTGTTTCAGGCAGTGTCACCGAGTCTGACTGAAGTAGCATGACAGCTATTACTGTCAGTCTCAGTGAGATAGACTGAAACAGCATGACGTTGACGAACGTTTCCGAAGGCAAGTAATTTCTCACTACATCTGTACGTAAGTTTTTATGTAGGACAGCTCGTACACCTGTGAGACAAACAGTCCAATTTTTAGAACAACAGATTTTTTCATGTGTGTTATTCTAAACTGGACTGTTTGTCCTGGGCTAACAGACTAGTTTACTCTACAATACTATTCACCCCGCCATTCATATTGGCCCCGTTTTACGGTAGTAACATTTAAAAGCCGTATTTTGACTGCACATTCGTGACAGTGACGGTCTTTGGCACAGTCGATGTCAAAGATATCTTTACGGTTTAGACGCCAAAAATATAAGTATTTACACGACTTTATTGTCTTCACATTATAGTCGTGTAAATGGTTGAATCAACTTTTTTTTGCCTGTTATTGCCATAGTTACGGTGCCGGTGACCTAAGTCGCGCTGGCTTTATGCTAAATTATGCAACTTAAACTGTGCAAACAAGCATTTTTCTGGTGCTAATAAGCCCTTTCCTTAATGGACTATCTACAAACATAGACTACACGCATGTTTGCATAAATTAAGTAGCATAATTTTGCATTAAACCTGCGTGACTCAGTTGACCGTAACCATGGCAATAATAGACAAAAAAGTTAATTCACTCAAATACATTTTTGTCACCTAAACTGTAATGATTTCTTTGACGTCAACTCACCGTCAACTATACATAATGGTCGGTTAAGTAAGTATATTATTATACTTTACGGTAGTCTTAAAGGTGGATTTAGACCAAACGAGCGAATGCTCATTCTATCCCCCACTCTACGAAATTCGTTCGTTACACAAAACGTGATTCGTCGAAACTCGTTGATTTCGTAGAGTGGGGGATAGAATGAGCGTGATTCGCTCGTTTGGTCTTAATCTACCTTTAATGAAGATAGGAGCAATGAAATAGTTTTTTGTTTTATCGTCGACTTAAGTATATTTTTTAATATTCAATGATGTATATTTATGTGGGCAGATATATACATAGTTTTATTGGGAAATGTTGGCCATGCTACCTCAATTCAGAATAATACGAATTTAAATACGTGTATGTACCTAGAGTGTATTCCAAAGTTCATAATGTTTGTTATACAAATAAAGTTGATGGTTATATAAACTCTTGTTTATTTTATTTTATTTTTATTACGTAAGTACCTACTATATCTTAAATTATTTTTCACTTCTCATGCTCTTAAAATGTTATTTTAGTCCCTGCATATCGGGACTAAAACTCTTTATTAATCTCTAGGGACTAAAGTAAATTTTTTTTAATTGACGTTGGAAACCCGTAAACAGCCACACTGACGGTGTTCAAGAATAAAGGATAGTCGCCATTTTCAGTGCTTGTGTATGGACCACTTTTGTGCATGCCGTGGATACAACCTCTAAACTTTTTTTTAATTGACTTTGGAAACCCCTAAACAGCCATTTCTAGTGTTTATGATTTTTGAACGAACGGTTATTGACATTGAAAATAACCTCAAAATGTCAATCGTGAAAAAATATTAAGGAGAATCGATTTATTTTCTTGATATATGTATATTTAATACTTGTTCAATATATGATTAAGATTGAATTCAATTTATTACTTATTTTTTAATAACCAATTAGCTTCAAAATAGTTATGTAGTTAGCTCCAATTCGTTGGCTAAATATGCGAGTATTTAAAGCGTCATATTTCGAAAAAGGAATACAGATAAAAACTTAAACGCGGAACGAATTTGATTGCTTATTTTTTGTGTTTTTGTCCATAACATAAGTAATATTGTTCAAATCGTAGTTATATAATTTACGATGTCACGTCATGCGATGAAGAAGTATTAACGCCTTACTCCAGAATGAAGAAGAATGCAAAAGAGGTGGTGCAAAATCTTTTCAAACTTTTATGGATTGGAAAACTGGAAAGCAAATTAGGTAGGTACCATCATTTATGGAAGGCGTATTTCTGACATATTTTGATGAAAAATCTAAGAAGCTTAAAACCATACTCCAACTAAACCATACCTATAACTTGAAAAAGTTTGCGAATTTATAGTAAAGTGGCCATGTTCCGAAGAAATCGGAAGTTTTGACATCGCAGAACATATAAATACGTGTATGTACCTAGAGTGTATTCCAAAGTTCATAATGTTTGTTATACAAATAAAGTTGATGGTTATATAAACTCTTGTTTATTTTATTTTATTTTTATTACGTAAGTACCTACTATATCTTAAATTATTTTTCACTTCTCATGCTCTTAAAATGTTATTTTAGTCCCTGCATATCGGGACTAAAACTCTTTATTAATCTCTAGGGACTAAAGTAAATTTTTTTTAATTGACGTTGGAAACCCGTAAACAGCCACACTGACGGTGTTCAAGAATAAAGGATAGTCGCCATTTTCAGTGCTTGTGTATGGACCACTTTTGTGCATGCCGTGGATACAACCTCTAAACTTTTTTTTAATTGACTTTGGAAACCCCTAAACAGCCATTTCTAGTGTTTATGATTTTTGAACGAACGGTTATTGACATTGAAAATAACCTCAAAATGTCAATCGTGAAAAAATATTAAGGAGAATCGATTTATTTTCTTGATATATGTATATTTAATACTTGTTCAATATATGATTAAGATTGAATTCAATTTATTACTTATTTTTTAATAACCAATTAGCTTCAAAATAGTTATGTAGTTAGCTCCAATTCGTTGGCTAAATATGCGAGTATTTAAAGCGTCATATTTCGAAAAAGGAATACAGATAAAAACTTAAACGCGGAACGAATTTGATTGCTTATTTTTTGTGTTTTTGTCCATAACATAAGTAATATTGTTCAAATCGTAGTTATATAATTTACGATGTCACGTCATGCGATGAAGAAGTATTAACGCCTTACTCCAGAATGAAGAAGAATGCAAAAGAGGTGGTGCAAAATCTTTTGCCGCCGAAATCTAGTGTAATATATTCAAAAGCGTATCAAACTTTTATGGATTGGAAAACTGGAAAGCAAATTAGGTAGGTACCATCATTTATGGAAGGCGTATTTCTGACATATTTTGATGAAAAATCTAAGAAGCTTAAAACCATACTCCAACTAGGTAAACCATACCTATAACTTGAAAAAGTTTGCGAATTTATAGTAAAGTGGCCATGTTCCGAAGAAATCGGAAGTTTTGACATCGCAGAACATATAATTTTTTTGTTTCTTATTTGTTCTTTCTGTTAAATAATACTGAGATTATGTAGAACGTAGCTTTTTTCCTCGCATTCTAAGTGAAAAGTAGAGTGTTTAATTCGGGACTAAACAGCCATAATGACACTCGAACTACATCCACCCTCGCTACGCTCGGGTGGATAAATATCTCGTGTCATAATGGCCTGTTTTAGTCCCTCGTTGAACAATCTACTATTAATATGACACAAATAATGTTGTGTTTAAGAAAAGAAAAGGAAAATTAATGCAACATTGATGCATAGGTATACCTACTCTATGCAAATTCAATTTAATGAAAGACTGAAAAGGTACCTAAACAACCTTGACGTGTATTTTTAGTGACAATCCTGACAATTATTGAAAACTTTTATAAAATTCAGTTTGTATGGATTACGAAAGCAAAAGAGTTTAAATAATCTTACACCTACGATTTATTTTCGAAAATATTTTTTTAATAAAAAGTCTTGTCGATATTACTTACACTTTCATTATCATTATAGTTTCCGATTTCTAAAAATGAACTTATGACAGTTATAAATTAATCCTTATTAATATTAGGGTAAGACTCAGCATTTTTCCGATAGTCTTAACTTCATATCGGTAGGTAGATACCTATAATATAGACTCATTTCCAAACTGTCAAATTTTTATTCTTAGAATTCGGCACCTAGTTGATACGTATAGGTACGTAATTTGGCTTGACATTTAATTATATTTAAAAAATATCCACGCAAAGCTCAAAATGTGCAAAAGGGTCACTAGTATCGCTCGTTATTTATAAATTATCGATACTTGCGCTGCCTTAAACCACGCCCACTGCGCAAGAGACGCCTTTCTGACCAATCCAGACTCTACATGACCGCAAAACTTTTACCTGGGAGCTGCGGCGACCCGATTATATGATGGATATTTTTTTCCCGAGCTTTGTCTTGCGCCCGTCGGGTCCTCCAAAGGCCATGTGGTATTTAAGGTATTTTATATATTTATTCAAATCGGGCGAGCTAAACTGTTAAATTAAATGAACTATTATCTTACATTTTAATGTTTAAAAATTGTCTATTAATTCTAATAAATGACACGCATTGGAATCGCTAAACTGAAGTGGCAGTGGGCGGGGCACATTGCGCGTAGAACCGATGGCCGTTGGGGCGGGAAGGTTCTTGAGTGGCGGCCACGTACCGGAAGGCGTAGCGTAGATAGGCCCCCCACAAGATGGACTGATGACCTCGTGAAGGTCGCAGGAGTCCGATGGATGCGGGTGGCGCAGGACCGGTCATTGTAGCAATCTTTGGGGGAGGCCTGTGTTCAGCAGTGGACGTCTGATGATGGAATTCTGGGCGAGTGCGTAGATAACTACGTTGCGCAATTGGCTGCACGGCGAATGCACATGATGTTTAGGTAGTCCTAATATGCCTAATGTAAAAACAAAAGATAGCGATGTGGACCAATCCAGACCCTACATGACCTTAAACCGTTTACCTGCGCGATCCGATCTTCTGACGGAAAATCCCGACTAATCACGAGCCCTGCCCTATGCCCGTCAGGGTCGCGTTTTATAAAGTTACAATTTACAATTTCGCTGTTTGCCTCTCTAACGCACGCACATATTGGCTAGAAAGAGAGGCAAACAGCGAAATTGTAAATTGTAACTTTATAAAACGCGACCCAGGTCTAATGACCATGTGGTATTTTATGTACTTACGACCGAAAATTTAAGCAACCAAAATAAAATCCTGCATAGTTTATTTTGTTTTCTTTCTACCAGTAGGTACATAAGATCGGGCCTATTGAGATAGTAGGTCCATATTAAGATCCTCCTAATCTTAATCTCTGAATCCCGCGGTGTGACTTTGAGTCCTACTTTTTTTTTAATTATTGTATTTATAAAATACAATGTTTAGGTACTTGTTCATGCCAAAATAAATAATGCCAATTAAAATTACTTTTGTGAATAGAATAAACTATGCAGGATTTTATTTCGGTTGTTTAAATTTGCGTCGTAAGTATGTAAAATAACACATGGCCTTTAGGCCCGACGTTCATAGGGCAGAGCTCGGAGTTAGTCGGGATTTTCCGTCAGATTTAGGGTAGCCGCAGGTAAATGGGCCTGGATTGGTGCATATCGTTATCTATTGCTTTTAAATTAGGAGTTTTAGCACTAAACATCATGTAGTCTAGTTGCTAAATAGCCACGGTCACTGAAAGTTGTCGAAATTTTAAGTTCCTACGCAAGTTAATTAGTCCAAACTTTTTTGTTCGTCAGATATTTGAGAAGTTACAGGTTTTTTGGATAAGTGTTGCAGAAAAATGTGTGATAAAAATGTAAGTATTAGACATCTTATTTATATGCACACTTGCGTATTGGTTATTCCGTCTAATAGAAAACTAATGTTCGTAAAAGTCAGTTATTAAACATGGTCATCTGCTATATTGATTATGTCATAAAATACATGGTCTCAAAAAAAGTGATTAAAACAGACGGTGCCTCGGTGCCACACCACGGAATCCTGAGATTTCCGAGTAGAAATTTAATATGGACCTGATGCAAAAGCCCGGATTTTGTGTGAAAAAGTAATTCTACCTAATTGGCATTATTTATTTTTAAATAGACATCTAATGATATACCTTGAACAAATAAATCATCGAAACAGTCTATGCTAATCGCGGGATTCCTAATTTAAAACGCCGGATTTCGTGTAATAAAGTATTTGTCGTGCGCATCATTGATTTATATCAATATACAAAAACAAAATATATTAATTTGTCATATTTTTAGAAAATAAAATAAATGTGCAGGATTTTATTTCGGTTGCTTAAAATTTCGGTCAAGTATGTCAAATACCACATTATTTTATTTGTGTAAGTAGGTATATGAAATAAAATACCAGATGGCCATTAGACCCGACGGGCAAAGGGCAGGGGCAGGGCTCGGGATTAGTCGGGATTTTCCGTCAGAAGATCGGATCCCCGCAGGTAAACGGTTTAAGGTCATGTAGGGTCTGGATTGGTCCATATCGTTATCTATTGTTTTTACATTAGAAATATTAGGACTAAACATGTAGTACCTCCAGTTGCTAAATAGCCACGGTCACTGAAAGTTGTCGAACTTTTAAGTTCCTAACGCGAGTTAATTGGTGTTAGTCCAAACTTTTTTGAGCGTCAATTTTGTGTGACAATACGTTTCTTTTGAAATAAGTGTATCTACGTGCAGAAAAATGTGTGACAAAAATGTAAGTAATAGTTTACATATTTATGGTTTCTATGGTCCATTTAAAAATAAAGTCAATAGAATTCGTTGATCACTGCTATATTTATGATTATAATAAAAATCTGGTGGTTTAAGTAAATATGAATTATATTTATCAAGAAACGTCATAAAATAAATAAGACTTTCTTGAATGTCGCTAGTTTTTACTAAATATTTATGCAATAAAAATAAGAGCTCAAAACGCAAGATCCGTCAACGCGCTGTTCCGATATTAACGAGGAATCTTAATATGGACCTGATTCCAAATCCCGGGGCGTGTTAGAAAAAGCAATAAGAATGTGTATTCTTTATTAGGCAATGAAATATTGAAAATAGGCATTTACTTCATGAAGTTTCATTACTTTAGATTGCCCGGTTTGAATAAATATATATTTCGGCGTAGGGCCCTTTATATCAGGTCCGGCCGAGCTATAGGGAGATGGTTTAGCTATCTACGCACTTATGCATGTAGGCATGGACTCATAATGAAAACACAACATGGATTAAGATCTTTTTATTACTACTCTGGTTCGCAAGAGTTAAACCACAACAAGAGAAGAACCAGGAAGAAACTCAGCGGGTTGTATGTTTTAATCTTTTCAAATCATTGGTAATTACAATTTTAGATCATTACAATAGGTACACACTTAAAACACGATTAATCAAAACACTTTAAACAACAACAACAACTAATGGAAAACGACTGGAGAGTTCTAAGTTTGAGTCCATGCTTCACCAATTTCAAAACACAAGAAATAACGACTTTCGTCAGGATGCTAGGAAATAACGATCTGAATCTGAATCTAACGAATTATTGAATCTAATCAAACTCCTCTTACTCTGGAGTGCACTTAATCAAATCTATTCGCGGTCTCAAGACTTAAGGGAAGGAATGATCATAATTAGAATCTATTCCAAGTCTAGGCAAGAATCAATCTTTCGAAGTCTAACGCGGGAATCAGAATGAATTGACTTTCCAATGTCTAAAGCAAGAATTACTTCTTTCTAAGTCTAACGCGCGAATGCGAATGCATCATGAAAACAGCGCTAGTGACCTTTTATACTGTCAGGTCATAAACTACCTGCTTCACAGGCGGGTAGATCTCAACCGGGTTTTATTATCTACCTGACGCATGGACCAAAGCAAAGACCACTCCAAGCAATACATTGCTTATCGTTTTCTAGATTTAGTAACTCTTAACAAATTAATTGTAAACATTGCAAATAAAACAATTCTGGCGTTCGAAGACTCGACGTGTCGTACAGGTCTGCCTGCACCAACTGAAGCGCGACTCCGACATATAAAATGCCACATGACCCTTTTACTGGTGCGACGGGTATAGGACAAAGTTCGGGATTTTCCGTTATGGAATCGGTTCGCCGCGGGTAAATGGTTTTCGGTCATGTAGGACTGGTTAATATCGTTATATGGATTTGATTCAAAAGCTGGGATTTTTTTGGAAAAGTCCAGGTCCAGGAGTCTAATATAATATAAATATTTAAATTAGGCATGTACTTCATTTAGTTCAACAGTTTATATTGCCTGATTGTGGGCGTAAAAATAATAGATTAACGATATGGACCAATCCAGTAGGCTTATGATGGTATAGTTCGAGAAATATAATTTGACCGACTGATATCTTACTTACAACCTTTTGTTTTGCGTTAACACTTACTAGACAATCAGCAGTCGGGCACTTTTCTATTGTTAATGACGCAAAACAAAAGGCCGTAAGTGAGATAAGAATCGGTCAAATAATATTTCCCGAACTATACAGTGTTTAATCGTTTGTCGTTATTGCTGTCAGGTTCTAACAAGTATGCAAGTGCGAAATGATTCACGATAAATAGATAAAACGAGACCGTCATAAGCCACCTGGTCCTACGTGACCGCAAACCGTTTACCTGTGGCGACCTGATTATATGACGGAAAATCCCGAACTTTGTCCTGTCACCAAAAGCCTATTTTTAAAAATTTGGGTGTGTTGTTCTTCTTCAAAGAATTTTTTTTTCATAAATCATGTTTTCATCTTTTCAGACATGCATCCGTATCTGGCTGGAGGTGGGCCACGCATTCGAGCCGCGGCTGTCGTCCGGCCGCGCCGACTGGCGGGTGTGGGTGCGCGGAGTCGCCGGCGCAGACATCAGCGACTTCGTGCACAAGGTTGTCTTCCATCTGCACCCGTCCACGCTATTCGTGTATCCTAAGCGAGGTGAGCGATATTTGGGTCACAGGCCCGTGGGTGAGCCATGCGGCTGTCTCGGGCCTTATTTTCGATCTGTCTGTACTTCTTCTTCTTTATGTGCCATATCCTAACGGATATCAGCGATCATCATGCGAAAGTCACTTCTGTTCTTTGCCACTCTGCCTAGAGTGGTAGTGTCTTTAATACCGGTCCAGTCCCTAATGTCGCTACACCATGTGGTTCTTGGTCTTCCTCTTCCTCGTTTGTACTAGGGCATGTAATCCCGGGATTCATTTGTATGCAATCACGGGATTTGACAATATCACATTATTGCATACATTTGAATGTAATGAATATTAGTGTGTTGTTAAACAGTGATAGGTAACCGTCTGAGTAATCTTTAAACATTTTTAACGGTCCATACAATAATGATATTACCTTTATCTAATGCATTAAGCATGGCTTTAAATCACAGACGGATACGTACCTACTGTATTATTTCCAGTGATCGCAATAGGTAGTGCTATTTCACGGGAACTCGGTGCGTAAGCTTAGTATGGATATACCTTTCAACCCCGGGATTTTACATGAAAAGTTCTAAGTCTACGTTTTGTCATCAATTGACAAAACGATGGACGTAGTTACACAATAACGTTCCAACCCACATGAGTTTGTCATTAAAATCTAAACTTTCTGTCAACTACAAAAGTCATCGATTTTTATGTCAAAGTCATGTGGGTTGGAACGTTATTGTGTAACTACGTCCGATTGACAGTTGAGAACATCGAAAAAATTTTTTTTAAATACTTTTAAGTTACAACTGTTAAAAGTATTGCTGAATAAATAATATACGTGTTTTTAATGACAAAATTTTTTTTTTAACTTCTTAATTTAGGTCAATAATAGTTATTATGAAAAAAAAAAGAGCCCGGAAATCCCAAGTCTTATCCATGTTATGCTTATTGTTTAAGGTCATTCACCCGAAATGGCACTACCATTCCGATCACTGATTATTTCTTTACCACGTTGGATAAGTGGGTGACCAAAGACACCCAAAAATAATTTACACTAAATTGACATCAGTGTTTTTTCTGTCTTTGCAGTACTTCAAGAACCGCCATATGAGATTCAAGAGTCCGGCTACGCATCCATCAAGATACCTATTCACGTGTACCTGAAATACAGCGAAAAACCTAAGAAGATAAGGCTCAATTACAGTCTGTTAATAGAGAAAACTGCGCGGTGCAACTCTGAATCCCGATGCATCTACTACGACTTCGAGAACCCATCCGAGAAACTCCGCCAGTGTCTCATGAGGGCTGGAGGCGAAGTCATCGCCAGGACAGGCTCACACCCCGGCAGCTTGCTCGTCGTTCTCTCTGACAGCAGCGAAGAACGGCGTCCTCATAAGAAACAAAAGAAATGCGAATTCGTCGAACCCATAGAGACTAAAGAACATTATGAGAAAACTGTTTACGAACCGCACGAGTCGACTGTAGATTTCAAAAGGTTACTGCGGCCGGTGTCCATGACTGAGGATGAGATTAACCATGTGTCGCAGCTTTACTCGTCGTTTAGTAGTTACGAGAAGTCTAAAGGTGCGCTGCCGCTGCCGCCGCTGTCGGATCCGATTTATCAATTGCCGGAGTTGCCAGCTTCGTTGCGTCGCGCCCTCACTAGTGTGGAGACGGAGTATGCGTTACGGTGACGATTAAACATCAGGGTGCTTAGCCAAGTTGCCAATCGCTAAGGCTTAAGCGTCAATTGTAAACGAAAAGCAGCTAACTGTCTTTATCGCACTAATATGAACGAGTGACAGAGAGGGAAAACTACGATACGCTACCAAGCGCTAGCGATTGGCAACTTGGCTAATCACCCTGGCCTGCAAGAGGGGAAGAACTGTATTACTATCTTAGTCTAGCGATAAGATTATTGTTCTCATTATTTTCTATTTTAGTCTGGCAAACCAACTGATCAGAAAAAGGCATCAAATAAAATAAATTGGCAAGATGGGTTAGACGCCCGTAATTTTTTTTTATTTACTTGAATTTAGCGCTAGGTACGTTTTACTGGTCAAATTGGTTTGCTACACTATAGTTATAATTAGATGACTAGAGATTCATGTGATAATACATTTTAGAAGTGATTAATCATATTTTTGATTGTCTATTTGTGATACTGTCTTTGGTAC
>JALPQI010012412.1:0-39847 GCA_025490895.1 Thaumatotibia leucotreta
ACGCCTAATTAAGATCTACATCTGGAGCATTGCGTTATATGGGAGTGAGAAGTGGACGTTGACACAAAGAGACAGAGAAAGGCTGGAAGCCTTCGAAATGTGGTGTTGGCGTAGAATGGAAAGGATCAGCTGGATGCAAAGAAAGACGAACGAAGAGATTTTGAGCATGGTAGGAGAGAAAAGGTGTTTGCTTAAGACAATAGCGAATAGAAGAGGCATGATGATGGGCCACCTGTTACGACACGACAGATTCTTCATAAACATCCTAGAGGGAAAAATTGAGGGCAAGAGAGGAAGAGGAAGACCTAGACTGACTTACTTAAACCAAGTGAAGGAGAAAGTCGCTGTCGAGTCGTATAGGGACCTCAAGAAACTGGCAATGGAGAGAGAGGAATGGCGGTTACTCCACCGACAAGAGCAAAGCTCTTAAATTTTGATGATGATGACCAGTATGCTTAGCAGATGATTAGTATGTCAGTATGTCGCCGCAAGATAGATTTTTCACAAAATGAGGTCAGGAATACACCCTTCAAGTTTGTCGGGTGTTCTCATTTCCATCCTGTATCGGCAAAATGTATACTTACACTCCACGGTAAGCATGATCCTTTTGCTGAGAGTGGGGGGCACGCCGTTGGAAGCGATGCACAAATACGCCCCGGCATGTTGCCGATTCACACGGCTTATGTTAAGCACCGGCCCTTCCAGGGATGACACTGCAAAAAAAACTCAGATTAAGCCGGCACATGTGTTTCCGCATACCTATAAGTTGGGACCCTTTAAACGAAGCGTGAAGAAGCATCTAGCGGGCCAGCAAGGCGGTGGCAACTAACAGGTTACTGATTGTCTTCTGTTCGTTGCCGCCGCGATTTGGGCTCTACTTTTCACTTACGATCAGGTGGAGTGGAGCCACTTTGTTGTGCCAACATAAAAAAAATTAAGCTGACATGTGATGCCGACTTGTACATTCACTGCCCACTGGCGTATGAAGACTGCAATCGTACATTCATAACAGCAAAATATCAACAAACAAAATGGCGGCAGTTAAATCCTTGGACATTGACCGCGTGAAACTTCCGAGGGGAGTTCTCTGTGGGATGTCCATTTTCGCTACAAAGCGGAAAAATCACGGGATCGGCTACGAGCGTAGCGCGTAGCACTCGTCCGCAATGAAAGTGTTGAATCGCTTGTTTTTTTCTGCAAATAGTCAAATGAAGTCCCTATTCTGATATTACTCGAGATCTAATGCCGTGCGGTTTATATTGAGAAGACATACTGATTGGACATTTCATATCCGTCAGCCTCCGTATCCTATTTGGTATAGTGACCCTGCCTACGAAGCTGGAGGTTCCGGGTTTGATGTATCTATCTATTATATATATCGTCGCCTGGTACCCACATCACAAGCCTTAATTGAGCGTACCGTAGGACTAGATCGATTTGTATAAGATGTCCCAAGATATTTACTTATTATTATTTTTTATGTCTTATATTCTTGATATCTGTGGGTACTAGAATAGTGATCCACTTGAGTTTCGACAGCACTTCCAAATTTAAACTCATTTCCTTACAGAAATCTGTACTATTTACAGTGTTAACATTTCATTACAAATACCTACCACCGATAAAAAAGTTCCCATAAGTGATCCCATAACTGATTGCAATAATGCTGGTAATTTCCTACGGTTTTTGAACGCATTTTAGAGCACTAAAATGTGTGTAGATAAACTAGTTTACAATTTACGCGGACAAAAGCACCGCAAGTAATAAAATAAATGCTGCTGCAATTGCCTCGCATCAACTTATGTTCTAGGAGAAGTGCCTCGAGCATCCCCCTTAAAGTTGTTCATGCAATTTGTCTGTAATGAAGACCAGCTGAAAACACGCCGCGTAACTCACGGCTGCAGTAAGCAAAATGTAAAATGTTGGGCAATTTGTCTACCAAACCATTTGATGTGTATCTATTGTTACGTAACGGGAGTAAATCGTGTAATAGGATCAAAATTCTTTCCGTTGTCCTATTTTGTGTCCCTAAAAAACGTGACGGAGTTGTGATTTTTGTATGAGATAATGTTTTGTTTTCAATTTCTCATGTATGGCATAAAATATAGCGTGAAAAAGAAATACAACTGCACCGGATTTTTTTGATATACTGAGTCGAAACAGCAACCAAAAGCGTGACAGAGTGGATTGAAATAAGACAACGAAAAGAATTTTGACCCAATAATAAGCTTTAAATTTTTTTTCTGATAAACGGATATTTATTTAAGCTTCATTGCACAATTAATGAAAAAAGTACAAATGGCGGACTTAATGCCTTATGACATTCTCTACTAGTCAACCATTGGGTCAAAAAGAAACGTGCGGATAGCGGATATTTTGTAATTTTAGGAATCTGTAACCACGTAATCCTTCGGATGCGGAACCTTAAATTTGGGAATTGGATATTAACTACTTTAGTCGTCGGTCTTTTGTGTTATTTCTATTTAAGTATATACTTAGTTCATGTGACTAACTTTCATGACACAATAGAAACGACTAAAACAACCACTTAAGCCCCTAATTATGTTGTTTTTTTTTTGTAAAAAGCGCACATGGAGATAATATAACTACCTACTATGATAACTAACCTCCGGGGTGAAATTTGAACCCACACGTCTCCAACTTTTGCGGTGGATATCTGAAATCACTCTAATCTCGTTCTGCCCAATGTGATTTATAAAGGACATATTCGAATATGTAGAACAAAAGAAAAGCGACTATATTTTCAACTTCATTAAGTTTATAATATTTTCTTCGGTTACCGCGAGGATTACTCATGAAATAAAACTATGAAAACGGATAAACTCGCGTATATTAACTAATTTTAACTTCATTCCGACGTTTCGAACACTTTACAGGGTTCGTGGTCTGCGGATGACTGACAATGGAGGAAATTTGATAGATCTACCTCCATCAAAATAAGAAAGATAAGTACAAAACTACCCACCAAAGAAAAATTACTAAACCACAGACAATAAATTTTAAGGGTGGATGTACATACAAAATTTGCAAATTAAGCTAGTTATTCATTACAAATATTTTCAGAATGAAGACAAGAGACAAAATAAATAATCTACGCCGGTTCTATCCCTACGCCACTGCCTGAGAAGTATTTCCTTCCTTTGTATGATTGTATTGTTAGGAAGGTATCCCAAAAATTGGGACCGGCAAGAAACTCAGCGGGACAACTCTTTTCAAAAAACATTTGTAGTACATCTTAAGATCATCATGCATTAAACCAAAACATACAATTTTGATTAATAAGGAAATTTAAAATAATTTTGAAAAAATGTTGCCAGTACTAAAAAGGGGGGGAATGGTCACCACCGCCAAATACATCAGCCTCACGGTTTATGTGTAGACTGTTCCTTTATCAGATGAACAACTGGATCCCAAGCTGGTGGTAGAGACAAGCTTCTTTCCATTCTATTAAAGTTTGGATATTTCATTATCTCAATAGCCTCACGCAACATTCTAGGCATGTTTCTCTTCTCCTTAACGAGAACCAAAGGCTTGTCAAACTTAATAGAATGATTCGGTCCATCACTGACATGCTCCCAAACCGCAGACTGTTGTCGACGGTGCTTGACATCGGCTATGTGTTCCTTCACCCTAGTAGTGATATTCCTCTTTGTCTGCCCAACATATGAAAGCCCACATTCACAGTCCAGCTTATACACTCCTGCATTCAGTAAGGGCGTGCTATACTTAACAGGCCTCAGAAACTGCGACATCTTCTTCATTGGCTTAAAATAGGTTTTAATAGAAGCACGTTTCAAGATGCGGCTGATCCTGTCTGTAACCCCTCCAACAAAAGGCAGAACGGCTGGCCTGCGCTCAACAGTGGGAATCTTCATACGAGTCTTCTGATCGGCTCGAGGGATCTTCAGGTTGTTTGCCCGAAGTGCCTGCCTAGCATGCCGAAGCTCCGCAGCTAGATGCCGATCATCGCATATCTTTTGGGCTCTCTGAAACAAAGATTTGCCTACAGTAGCTAGTTGGCTGGGATGGTGGTGGGAATTGCCATTTAAATACCTATCAGTGTGAGTAGGTTTCCTATATACAGTGTGACCCAAAGTTTTATCCGGATTTCTTATAACCAAAACATCTAAGAAAGACAGAGAACAGTCATTTTCTAACTCCATAGTAAATTTAATTTTATCATGAATGGAATTTAAATGATCTAAGAAAGTTGAAACACTACTTTTTGGAAGGATAGTAAAGGTGTCATCTACATATCTTTTAAATATCTTCGGCTGCATGGGAGCCAATGAGAGTGCTCTCTCCTCGAAGTCCTCCATAAAGATGTCTGCGACAACAGGAGAAACTGGAGACCCCATCGCCACGCCATCCACTTGAAGGTAGAATTCACCGTTCCATAGTAAGTAGCCAGATGTAAGGCAATGTTCCAACAACTTAGCGTATTCCTCTGACATGTTCTGCTCCCTTAACCTTCTCTTGACAATTTCAATGCAGTCTTGCACAGGTAAACTGGTGAATAGTGACTGGACATCAAAACTGACCATGATTTCCTCATCCGTCAAAGTTAGGTCTTTAATATCACGGATGAACTGGTATGAATCCTTTGTATGTGTGCTACTATTACCACGCAGAGGTGAGAGAACACCCGCTAGGTGCTGAGCCAATTTATAGGTGGGAGCATCAATTTGACTCACTATAGGACGCAACGGGGCACCTGGTTTATGAATTTTAGGCAACCCATACAACTTTGGTGGCATTGGGGAATCAGGAACTAAACTTGGAACATCCAGATTAAGGTCGTCCGAGTATTCACCAATAAGCTCTTTGGTACTCTTTAATATCCTCGTAGTCGGATCTTTCTTAACATGTTTATATGTTGTATTGTCCGCTAATAAATCACCAATTTTCTGGTTGTAATCCGTAGTATTAAGTACAACCGTTGCGTTACCCTTGTCAGCGCGAAGAATAATCAGGTCTGGATCCTCGCGTAGCGTTTTCAACGCGATAAATTCATCTCTTGGCAGATTTGTTTTTGGTGGCTTCGACCTTCTCAACAACGATGACACATCTTGCCGTATAGCCTGGATGTTCTCTGCATCCACTTGATTCTTCACCAAACAGTCTTCAACACTGACAATGATCTCCTCAAATGGTATTCTCCGCGGAGCCACAACAAAATTCAAGCTTTTTGATAAAACCTTTGTTTGGGATTCTGACAATTCTTTGCATGACAGATTAATGACAGAGCGATTTGACACTGACAGCGACGTTTCATTTCCACCTCGACCGTTCCGAAACAATCCGTCACCGCTGCGTTTCGTTTTCGATTTCAACTTGTCAAACTTGGCAGATTGTCGTTTCTTACATTGTTCAAATTTAAATGTATAACGTTTACTACCTTGTTCAACTACATAATTAAAATCGATGTCTGTTAATAATCCCCGCAACACGTCGGTACATTCCTCAATCTGTTGCTCAAGGTTAAAAGCCGTGTAACGGTTATTGTGGATAGTTTTGCACAATAATCTCTTACTCGCCTGGCGAAGTATGCGTTCACTACCGAAAATGTCCTTCTTCGGAGCAATCTTCACGCAAGTGGGAATTAGGTCTTCATCTCGACATCTCTTTAAGAAATGCAAAGAGCAACGAGCCTGTGCAAGCTTATTCCCAAGGTCTTCATATCGCCGAATTTTATTTGCACCTTCCAGTCCGTACTGGTGTACATAATATTTTCTTCGGTTACCGCGAGGATTACTCATGAAATAAAACTATGAAAACGGATAAACTCGCGTATATTAACTAATTTTAACTTCATTCCGACGTTTCGAACACTTTACAGGGTTCGTGGTCTGCGGATGACTGACAATGGAGGAAATTTGATAGATCTACCTCCATCAAAATAAGAAAGATAAGTACAAAACTACCCACCAAAGAAAAATTACTAAACCACAGACAATAAATTTTAAGGGTGGATGTACATACAAAATTTGCAAATTAAGCTAGTTATTCATTACAAATATTTTCAGAATGAAGACAAGAGACAAAATAAATAATCTACGCCGGTTCTATCCCTACGCCACTGCCTGAGAAGTATTTCCTTCCTTTGTATGATTGTATTGTTAGGAAGGTATCCCAAAAATTGGGACCGGCAAGAAACTCAGCGGGACAACTCTTTTCAAAAAACATTTGTAGTACATCTTAAGATCATCATGCATTAAACCAAAACATACAATTTTGATTAATAAGGAAATTTAAAATAATTTTGAAAAAATGTTGCCAGTACTAAAAAGGGGGGGAATGGTCACCACCGCCAAATACATCAGCCTCACGGTTTATGTGTAGACTGTTCCTTTATCTTTTTTTGTGAGGCTGATGTATTTGGCGGTGGTGACCATTCCCCCCCTTTTTAGTACTGGCAACATTTTTTCAAAATTATTTTAAATTTCCTTATTAATCAAAATTGTATGTTTTGGTTTAATGCATGATGATCTTAAGATGTACTACAAATGTTTTTTGAAAAGAGTTGTCCCGCTGAGTTTCTTGCCGGTCCCAATTTTTGGGATACCTTCCTAACAATACAATCATACAAAGGAAGGAAATACTTATCAGGCAGTGGCGTAGGGATAGAACCGGCGTAGATTATTTATTTTGTCTCTTGTCTTCATTCTGAAAATATTTGTAATGAATAACTAGCTTAATTTGCAAATTTTGTATGTACATCCACCCTTAAAATTTATTGTCTGTGGTTTAGTAATTTTTCTTTGGTGGGTAGTTTTGTACTTATCTTTCTTATTTTGATGGAGGTAGATCTATCAAATTTCCTCCATTGTCAGTCATCCGCAGACCACGAACCCTGTAAAGTGTTCGAAACGTCGGAATGAAGTTAAAATTAGTTAATATACGCGAGTTTATCCGTTTTCATAGTTTTATTTCATTAAGTTTAAATTTCAATAACTCAAACTGAGTATGACGGACAGGACGAGGCTAAAATTTCTCGAGTAAAGGCTGGTGCCCTTGTCCATGCTCTAAGGCAGGGCCACATAATAGTTAACTAAATAGACGCTGACCGCACTTTGTTAATACTCGTATCGGTAATATCGGTTGTCAATAAGGACTATGAATATAGCAATACCTATACTACTATGCTAATAACCTCTTATTGACAACGATGGATTAATTATCGTGTCAGCCTAAAGATATCATTCAAAATAATAAGGGAGCATGCGGCCCACGGGTTTGCCGACCGCTGAGCTAAGGGCCTGCTACTGTTTGAAACCTATCCCAATCATTATACATATACATAATATTATGTATACTGGGTGAAATCTTTTACATTATACAAAATCATGTTTTCTGGATCTAATCAAAATCATGATTACAGCTAACTTTTACTATGGGAACATCTTTGAAAAAGTTCCCACAAAATCTACATTTCCATGCAAATTATGAAACCAGCAGTCGCTAATTACAATTGAATTGTCATTAATATGTATACAATTATTTCAAATGTGTATACTCGTACATATTAAAACACTCGACTGTAGTACTTATATTTTTTTCTGCCGAATTCGATATAAGTCCCATAGCAAAAGTTAATCGCAATCATGAGTAGATACAGAAATAGTACATTACTGCAGACGCCGGGAAAGACGGGCTTATCGGCTGAGTAGGTATGGACAGTGATACGAAGCCGGTAAGCCCATTTCACGGCGAGGCATGTAGTAGGTATAGTGCTTTTCTCAAACATATGCAATGAAATAAAAAATACGACAATCAAAAAAGCAGAATTTTGCTGTTTAGCCTGTTCATGAAAACCGACGCCATGTTTAAAAAAAATATTACTTACCGGCCTAGGCCGTTAAATTCGTATGAAAATCCTTTACTATTATCTCGAGGTCATCCACCTGCAACGTCATACTTTAAAGCCTATTATGACGAACATAATGACAACATTTCATTGCATGTTTGAGAAAATATAATTTTGTATCATGTAAAAGATTTCACTCTGTATACTTGTCTAGATTGATTAATGACTTGCTGGGATAGGCAGATGTTATTTAGGACGAGTATAGAATACATATTTTTTTCCGCAAATAAGTCCGTTTACTGAAATAGGTACATTTAGGCGAAACTTGTAGATACAGAGATGCACTAAGGGTCGGATAAGCGCTTAGGTTCACTCGTGCGACAAACGCGTCTTCAAACGATCACTTTATCTTTACACGACGGGTTTTAAAACGCTTTATTGCTTTTCGCGAGTAGTTTGGCTAACAATTTTAACGCTATCAGTAGGACCTATAAGTACACACAATACTCCTACTAAATACATTTAGCATACCTATCTAATCATACTACGGATTTGTTTCGAAAGTTAAAAGCTTATTTTTGCTAATTTCCACAAATTCAAGTTTTTTACCATTACAGTTCTTTCTTGTACAATTATAGACTTCTAATGGAGTAAACTCCGATACGCTAATTGATATAAAAGTAGTTGTTCAAAAATGAAGCAATCCCAGGAATAATACCATTTGAATAAAATATGCACTTAATAATAGTAAAAAAAAACAAGCTTTTTCGTATTCCTGACAGTAAATCCTTTCATTTGATATCCATATCATGGGGGTGGATTTCAGAGTTTTCAAACAGCTAGTCCGCCATCTTAGGAAGGTCGCCATATTGGATTTGTAATGACGTTTCTTAGCAAATCAGGTATTGTCATCACAACTCAGAGCGTGTGCAAAATTAGATCCTAATCTAAGACGAGGAAGTCGGTCAAATTTAAATTGCAAGATTTTCTTACATACATACTTACCAGTTTAGTGAAGCTAATAATAAATAAACCCGGCCAAGAGCATGTCGGGCTATGCTCAATGTAGGATTATGTAGTTATTCAAAAACGGCTGGGCCGATTATGTTCTAAATAATTTTATTTTAAAGTACTCCGTAAGCCCACTATTCATGATTTTTTTTTCATATTTTTTGGACCTACGGATCAAAAGTTAAAGGAGTGGACAATTTTTTTTTCTTCTGGAGGGATTATCTCCGAAAATATTGACTTTAGAAAAAAAAATCTTTTAAGACCCTTATTCTTTTTAAGAGGCCTATTCAATGATACCCCATACTATACGATTACATCAAATAAAAAAAAACATCCCCACTTTACTAGTTGGGGAGGTACCCGGAATAATTTTTTTTCTAGTTTTTATTGTACCACTTTGTTGACATGATTAATTTGTATTACTGTACCAAATTGCAGATTTCTAGTAGGTATTAACGGCCACTGAGCTACGATGCGGACAGACGGCCGGACGGACAGTCAGACATGGTGAACCTATAAGGGAACCGTTTCTGCCATTTTGGCTACGGAACCCTAAAAAGTGTGTTATAGGTTAGAATTTTGTTTACTAAATAAAACAACTAAGAATACATGGCTGTAATTACATACATTGCATGCACTGAGCTCATGTTGCATTAATAATCTGATATTGTCTTGATCAGTTCTAGCGATTTCTACCTACTAAACCATCGCTCGATTACACAAATCCTTATATAGTTGGGTAGGCAATTAAGTAAACACACTTAACAGTATGAAAGCGTCCTTAAGATTGGATTAGAAACATTCTCAATTCAGAATTGATCGGGTAGCGAGATAACACAAACGTGCTAAAAGCTTTTAATTATGTACCCGAATGTACAGGCAACGATATAAATACTTATACGATTTGTCACCTTATGCCATTGGCATAAGGTGAAGTGTGAACGTAGGTACTTATGATTTTGACTGTACAATGAAGCCGAAAGGTCACGGTAGTTGCCCATCGATATACGATCCTGTTTTAATCGGTAACTTTGGTCATTAATAACTCTACTGTCAAGGACATACCTTGTTTCGATGACAATATAGCGGAAGCCGGTGAATATTCTATTGCACCAGAAGTATCAATGTACAAACACTAACACGGTTTACTATTCAGGTCCTGACCCTTATGACAAAGCAAGTAATGTTCACAAATGATGAATTTCTTATATTGGTAACGGTTCCTCTTTAAGTCACTCAAAATCTATCTGACTTGTAATATACGAGTACATTACAGTTACCGGTGATAGTAAACGCATCGTAACTTTCTATATACGCACAGCGTTAGATACCCGCCTTTATAATAAGTAACAAATTTATCTATTTCACGTGGTACCATAGTTTCCGGGCAAGATTCTGGATTATGTAAAAGTTAAGGAAGATTTAACTCAATGCACCAAAAGATCTGCAACTACGGCTTTAATTAAAGATTAACGTAAAATCTTCTTCTATTCTAGAATCTTCTAGTATTTTTTTCTTCAGATCTGGCTTACGAATAACCTTGTCACGCCTAGTACAATTAATTTAGCAGAAATAAATGAAAATACACATTATCACCTTGGTGTACAAGACTGGATAGTATAGCCGTCGCGTATTTTTCGGGATTCTCATGGCTCAGGGTGATACCAGCAAAACCTGTTTTCCTATCCTTTATTTTGATTTGCTAATTTCAATCCGTCGTCGATGGCAATTTCTCAAATTTTGTTCAACTTACAGAACGTCGATATCTAAGGACACAATTACAAAATGAACCTATAATACAACGATAACAGCTTTGAATTAAGTAATTATTTATCGTTTAGCGTTTCGATTATTCTCACCGTACACCTCACTGTACATCAACGATGGTCAAGATAACTAAATCCTCTTCGTAAAACATCGCTGCTTCTCTGCCCTTGACTAGTCTGTGGCAATGAGTAAGCCCATTTCAAATATAAAAAAAACCTCTGACCGTTTCAGTCCTTGAAAGATTTATAATGTACTTACATTGTATTCCTAGTCTAAATAGCCACATACGATTATTTTACTTGAGATGAGCAGTTGAGCTCTTAGCTGAACTAATAGAAGAATAAGAATGCTGTTTAATTATGAACTTAGTAAATAACAAAACTGTTAACTAAGAAAATAACATTGAGGAAAAATCATTCCTTAAAATGCTTCCACTCTGCTTTGTGTCAAGGCATCTCTTGAATTTCTTGACGCTGGTCTTCCGTGGAAGCCCTTCCGAGCGAGTGCCACTGGCACGGTGCACATTATTAATTAAAATTATACAATACAATGTTAAATAAATATCAATGAAAGCATTATCAATTTACCCTGTATTCCATCAGATAGGACGATAGGCTTCGAATGTTCGCGCCTCCACACGATTTGCGGCTGTGGTGATCCTGTGGCAGCACAGGTCAAGCTTACGGAGGCACCTTCTCGAACAGTCTGGTCGCGGCTTGTTCCTCTATCCAAGATGTCCGGTGGAACTACGCAAATACAATTTTACTGCTTAGTTGCTATTGGTAGGTAAGTGTAGCCATTCATAGTCCCTATAACAAAGGTTAGTAATTTTTTTCTGAGTACTCACAAAACAATAGTACTTTACTACAGCGGCCGAGACGAAAAGAGTTGCCCACAGAACTGAACTTATATAGTTTTGTGGGATTGCCAGCCGAAGAAATATAGAAGCGAGATAGGCCTAAGGCGGGCAACTCAATTTCCAGCCGAGGTATGTTTAGTGCTTTTCTCAAACAAGCAATAAAAAACCATATCATAAGCAAAAAAAATATTTTGAAAGAGCTGTATCTCCTAAACCGTGTACGAGTATAACATCAACATTTCATTGCATGTTCGAGAAAATTCAAATAATTACTGGAGAAAAGTGTAGGTATCAAAGCGTATTTTTTACAAAATCTCTGTCTTTCAATTACTCAAAACTTGCACTTACAGCAATAACCGTTAAAGTTTTAAACATAGTTTTGAAATCTACAGTAAATTAAACAGACAGAACAGCTCAGTGCTCATTTAACTTCGTATTTTCGTTCTTGGCTGAAGCAGTATTCCAGTTTTTTCTCAAGATAAACAAGCGTTTATTTTAAATTTAAGCAACACACTATTAGGAATCACTGTTAAGCATGATATTGATGGTTGGCGGATTATGGATCAACTTGTTACTCAGTCAATATTCGGCTACGAAAATTCGCCGAAAGCTTTAATTAGAATCGAAATTGGCTTAAAAACGCACTCACGACGACCAATTAGGTACCCAGGCGTATGTGGTATGATGATTGCTGGGAATACGGTGGTAGCGTCATATTACAAGGATATGCAATGTCAGAATGATCCACGTAAATGCCATATATGATATGGTATTGTTACCATATCATATCTGATAGAGAGTATCCTGAAACGGCCTGAAAACATGTATCAGGCGCCTGAAAACGACGGTATCTGGGGTGAATATTTGATTTTGTAGTATGTGAAAGAGGACCTTCTGAAACGGCCTGGAAACGCATTTCAGCCTGCTGAAAACGCTTCTAACGTGTCTAAAATCATATTTGTAGTTTTTATCATGCCACCGGCGTAACAGTATTTACGTGGCTCATTCTGATTTAGGCTTATGATGGTCTTGTGTTTAATCGTTTGTCGTTGTTGCTGTCAGGTTCTAACAAGTTTGCAAGTGTAAAAGTGACGAGTAACATGATAAACGGCAAACACCTGATCATCATACACCAGGTCGATTTGTGTAAGACGTCCCAAGATATTTATTCATGTATCATTAAATAAACGCACCTACGACGTCCAAGAAGAAATGTCATCAGGTTTGTTTTTGATAGGACTCTGCGGGCCACCTCGTGCGGTGACAGCATGCTCATATGGATGTTGCTGAAGCTAAGATGGTCCATATATCTAATTAAAGAAACTTACCCACTACGTCCAAATATCCAAGCTGGCTCTTCATAGGATCCGTGTTGATCTGGCACATGTAACAGCCACTGTCAGTCTCGCGTAGTTCTCTAATGTATAGGAACCGAGCACGGTAGTCACTATGGGTTACCCCCACTCGGCGATAGCGTGATATCACATGAATGTGGATTGTGAGGATGGTTTACATATCCACCGTCAGCTAAGCCACCTAGAGTTATTAAAGAAACGCACCCACTACATCCAAATATCCAAGCTGACTCTTCATAGGATCCATGTTGATCTGGCACATGTACCAGCCACGGTCAGTCTCGCGTAGTTCTCTGATGTATAGGAACCAAGCACTATGGGTTACCCCCACTCGGCGATAACGTGATATCACATGAATGTGGATTGTGAGGATGGTTTGCATATCCACCGTCAGCTAAGCCACCTAGAGTAATTAAAGAAACGCACCCACTACATCCAAATATCCAAGCTGGCTCTTCATAGGATCCGTGTTGATCGGACACATGTACCAGCCACGGTCAGTCTCGCGTAGTTCTCGAATATGTTGGAACCAGGTACGATGGTCACTGTGGGTCACCCCCACGCGGCGCGAGCGTGATATCACATGAATGTGGATTATGAGGATGGTTTGCATATCCACCGTCAGCTAAGCCACCTAGAGTAATTAAAAAAACGCACCCACTACATCCAAATATCCAAGCTGGCTCTTCATAGGATCCGTGTTGATCTGGCACATGTACCAGCCACGGTCAGTCTCGCGTAGTTCTCGAATATGTAGGAACCAGGTACGGTGGTCACTATGGGTCACCCCCACGCGACGCGAGCGTGATATCACATGAATGTGGATTGTGAGGATGGTCTGTGTGTCCACTCGCAGCCAAGCCACCTGGAATAAATTACTACGCTTAGCCCTAACGAGTCTTCGGAACAAATTAAAGTATTAGTGAATGGCTATTTGAAAGAAATAAAAAAATTGCGAAGAGACACAATATTAAAATCTGTATCCAAGTATTTTATGAGTGATTACATGACGATCGATTTATTTTCTTGATGAAACCGGGATCTATTAACGGATTCGTAAAGTCAGCATCAAAGTGGCCAAATAGTTCGGTATACCATACTAAATGTGTCTTCCCAAATGATTTGTCTACCATTGCTGTTTCAAAATATTTGACGCTGGCTGTCCAGGTTAGGCGTTTTGCTCTCGGTCAATGAATAAGAGTCAGGTTTAAAATATTTTTTATAATAATATGTACAGTACAGGCAGATTTTTTTCATTAGAATTCATTGGCAATTCCCTGAATCTATCATTAAATCGAATAACTCTTTAAAATTGTTAATATAATTGATTATTGTATTGTTGTTGTATTAAAATGTATAATGCTTCAATCATATTTGGTTTTTTAATCATAACTTGCTAATATATTTTTATATTTACTTAGACATCTGACGATAATGTTTCTTGAATTAGGTGAAAAATTCTGGAAAATTCCAATACAATCTATAAAAATCCACCTGACCCGTAAACATTGATCGCGAGTACATTTAATTACAGCTTTGTAAAATACATTTCTCAGTAGGTAAAAGTTCTATCCAACTTTATTTTGTTTTATATAGAGCATCCAAATTGGTTCAACATTATATGACATAGATAAACAAGAACAAGACAATACATAACAGAAAAAATATCATACATAATGTAAATTTAATGATGAATTACCTTATAAGTGGAGAGATTGTGTACAGTGCAAGCAAGTATCGCCTCGCGACCAAGAGGTGCCGTGACGTTCGCGATCGGTCCGGTGAACCCCGGCTCGTCTGCAACAACCACAATATTAATTTGTCGGAGATATGAGTTACTAAATCTAGAAAACGATAAGCAATGTTTTGCTTGGAGTGGTCTTTGCTTGGTCCATGCAGGTTTGCAGGTAGATGATACCAACCAATGAACAGGTGGCTGGTGACCTGACAGTATAAAAGGTCACTACTGCAGTGTTCATCAATTCATTCCCGTGTTAGACATAGAACGATTCACTCTTGTCTTGTTATGTGAAGGGTTTACATTCTTACGAAGGAAGTTATTTCTATGGGGTATGCATCTATGCATGGACGCAAGCTTAGAACTCTCCATTCGTTTTCTACTACTGCGTAGATGCGTAGATACAGGATTCTGAGTACTGTTAGTAACGAGTAACGAGAAGCTAGGAGGCAGATAACTAAAATCCTACCCCTCTTAGCTCGGCTGTCATTAGGGTTCCCGATAAATTTATTTATTTACACAATAACAATTTATGCACAACATCTCCGCTCAACTCTCAACTTGAACGATTCTTTACTCATAGGCCGTAAGTTTTAGTCACAGTCTATCGAAATGTCTGACATGGTAATAAATTAATAAAATACCCACCCATAGTTTAGCACCTATTTAATTGTTTAAATGGTTGAGGGTAATGGTTTGGTAAGGGTTAGTTAACAGCAGAAAGAGAATTAAAGACATTTTATATGAAAGGTTCGTTTCTATTGTTCGCCATTTTTATTGACGGCAACTTTAGCAGTAGGTAAACATTTTCGAATCACACGTCACACGTAATCATCAAAATATGTATATAATAAAATATTTTCTTCGCGGGATATTTTTTTTTCAAAAATGTTCTTATTTCTTTTGATATGTATGTAGTTTTACCTCTTAACCAATGCATCCATACGCATAGATAATAGGGGAGGCCGTAGATTGTAATCGACTGATGATATTATCATCTAGTTTTAATAGTTTAGGTGATAAACAAAACTGTATTGTAAATTGTTCCTGTTGCAAACATTTGTAATACGAAAAATCCCCCTTCTCAACTCATACGATCCACGCAATTAGAGTCCATTATAACATATAAAGCGGTAGGTAAACACGGGGTCCCAACAGATCCGAGGTCCCAATAAATATTATAGGTCATCTTCTGCATGTCAATTACCAGACACTAGTGAAACAATTTATATGCGAAGTTATTGATATCAGTACATAATGAATAATGCGTTTATTCTTAGAATGGCCCAAGGATGATTACATTAGTAATTTCCAACTTTGATAAGATAACCAGACGTGTCATGATATCGGCAAACAATGTGCGCCCGCCGTAATCCTACAGTTTCTACACCAAACACACACAAAACACCTGTTATACAAAACATTCATTAAAAATATTAGTCTAAGGCCTGAGTAGACGCTCGAGCGGAGCGACCGGCGGGGCGTCCATTTTAAAAAATAATTGCATGTGACCAGGATGCTTAGCCAAGTGGCCAATCGCTAGCGCGTAGTAGCGTCTCGTAGTTTTCCCTCTCTGTCACTCTTTCATATTAGTGCGACAAAGACAGTTAGCTGCCTTTCGTTTACGATTGACGATTAAGCGTTAGCGATTGGCACCTTGTCTAAGCACCCTGAGCGCACACCGTCAAATCCCTTGAATACTCGACAGGCCGCCGCACGCCCCGCCAGACGCGCCGCCCGACGCTCACCACTCAGCTATGCTATTCTCTTATTGACACATTCGACGCTGCGTTCGTCAACGAGCTCGATGTCGAGACAGCCTTGTCTAAAATCCTAGCTGTTTGATTTGACATTAGGAATCGAGGCTGTGAGCGAGGTTGTGGGCGAGTTCGTCGCTGTTTTTCGTTAGAGAATACGAAGTTCATACATTAAACGTCTAACTTTCGACGCAATGTAGTTCCAGCTCACGCCGCATTCGTCACCGAGCACTAGTGTCGTTTAAAGTACATTAGTGAATACCATTTTTAAGCTCGACGCTGCCGCAGCACTGACATAGCGCTGACAGCAAGGCGGTTTCCTTAGTGAATAACACTACAGGCCTTACGGCCCGGCCACGACATTGGTCTAAGGCGACCAGCGGCAAGCGAATCCACGAGTTGAAGCGGGATTCCGATATGGGTACTTCCCACTCGCACGTATGGTTTTCCGCTAAGCCGGTCGCCTTAGACCAATGTCGTGGCCGGGCCTTTACACTTAGGTGTATGAAAACATAAATAAAAGCACTTTTCATTCTAAAATCTATCCCGAGGATTTCCGATAGCTAATATTGCAGAGCAGTTAGCGTAATCCAGCTAACCTATAAACTGCCTGTGTGCCTTTATTCCATCAATTTAATTCAGGCGTTATTGCGTAACCAAGTAACCGGTCACTAAAATTTTTTTGAATGCAAAACGAATATTTGCGTCGTATCATAAATAAATATAGAATCGATTATTTTATTGGTTGATTTATTGCTTTCAATCAGTTGTAACGTAAACTATGAGTAAAAATCAGGAACCTACACCATTATTAAGCATATACTTAGCTTCTGGGTATACAATGTGTTGGCGGTATAGAATTGCGTTTAATGTGTCTTTTAACCTTTTGAAAGCACAGAACAATTAAAGATGTTAATAGGTGTCAAGCCTGCGGGCTAATGACGTTAGTTGTCAACGTCACTTTCACACTTTTAGTTTTTTTCGCTTGGGTCCAAGTTCTTTATTTCTTACGATAACTACATTTATTTTGATACTACAACTGGATGATTTATAAAACCGTATGAAATACACACGCGGTATAATTTATAATCATATTTTTTATAATTTACTTAGCATTATTATTGATCATCATCATCATCATCATCAGCCTAAATGATAGTTCACTGCTGGACGTAGGCCTCTCCTATTAACTATGCGTATAGACGCATTAGGAGGTATTATTATTGATAGTTCAATCGAAAGAGTCACAATTGAATTGTAATATGACATGTCCTTCGATTATTTTCACGACAATGCAATGAAATAATGACTAAAAGTCATAATCATAATCATAATCATAATCATTTATTTGCGTAAAATAAGAGTATACAATGTTGTTACATAAATATCATGAGTCCTTCTATTTAGCCACCTATGCAGCATGCAATTTTTTGTAGACTTACATCTAACTTAACCTAAATAATTATGTATGTCTGCTTTGTAGAAATTCTTTAACAGAATAAAATGTCGATGACAGCAACCATTTAAAAAGTTTATTTTTAAATATTCTGTACGGCAGTTCTTTTATGTCATCTGGTAAGTTATTATAAATACTTATACACATACAATAGCAATTTTTCTTGAATGTAGCGGTTCTTTGCTTTTTATTAACAACAAGCCTATTAACATTTCTGGTGTTTCTTGGATAAACTTCATTGGCAGTGTTAAACAAGTTTGTATTTAATTTAACAAATTTACTGACTTCAAATATGTATAGACAAGGTAGCGGAAGGATATTCAGTTCTAGAAATAATGGCTTGCTAGGAGTTAACGGGCATACACCAGCTATAGCTCGAATGCATTTCTTTTGACAAATGAAAGCCTGCTGAATATCGGTTCCATTACCCCATAATACCAGGCCATAACGCAATACTGATACTACATAGCTATGATAGGCAGTTAACACTGTTTTTTGATCTGTAGTTTCACGTAGTCTAGTCAAAACAAAAACAAAGCTATTTATTCTATTACATACATATTCAATATGTCCATACCATTTTAAATCACTATCAACAATAAGGCCCAAAAATTTCACAACATTAGAATTATTCAAAATATGTCCATTATAATTAATATTCAATGTCAGATCAGATCTATTAAAATTCATATAATTCGTTTTCAATAAATTAATTTGCAAATTATTATGTTGAAGCCAGTTAATTATGGTAGATATTGTATTATTAACATTAATTTCATGATCAGTTGCCGATTCAGTCTTACTATTAGTGACAATTACTGATATGTCATCAGCATACAAAATGCATTTGTGTGGTGTAACTCTCGGTAAATCATTAATGTAAATTAAGAACAGTAATGGGCCCAGTACGCTCCCCTGAGGAACGCCATAATTATTATATCTATAAGTGGATTTATAAACATCTACCATCTGTGAGCTATTAACACACTTGACTTCTACACACTGTTGTCTATTCTCTAGATACGATGCTATCCATTTCAGGGCTGGACCTCTGATGCCATGGTATTTTAATTTTGACAAAAGCAAGTCATGCGCAACGAAGTCAAATGCTTTTGACATGTCGAAAAATAGAGCAGTTGTAAAGCTCTGATTGTCATATTGAGTAGCACTTTCTTGTATTAAACGAAAGGTAGCAAGGGTGGTAGACTTTGATCGAAGAAACCCATGTTGCTCAGGTGCGATAATGTTAAATTTCTCAAAGAAACTAGTAAGCCTCAAATACATTGCCTTCTCGAATATCTTTGATATTATGGGTATGATCGTAATAGGGCGATAATTTTCAATATTCTGTCTTGAACCTTTCTTATGAATGGGTATAACAATGGACGTCTTTAGTTTCGTTGGAAAAATACCCGACTCTAACGACAAATTCATAAGATAGGTCAAAACAGGCGCCAGTTCCTGAGAACATTGCTTGAGAATACGCGTCGCCAGGCCATCGTATCCCTCGGTATTTGTATTTTTTAGGGAGGTGATGATCCCGATCAACTCCTTTTCGCTGAAAGGATTTATAAAAATAGAATTGGTAATTATATTGCCAACAGCCGTATTAACAGTACAATAATTTAACCTATTTGTATCTATGAATAAGTTATTAAATGTCTCAGCAATTGTTACTGGTTCTGTTACAGTTTCATTACCAGTATTAATACTGTCAATGTACTGGTGTACAGTCGCAGACTCTACTTCACTTTTTATGATTTTCCAAGATGCCCTACATATATTTTTGCTATTTAAGACAAAAGCTTTATTTGCATTCTTTTGTGCACGTCTAATACATTTTTTTAGTAGTTTGGAATAAGCAACATATTCGTTTTTCTTTTCAGTAGTCTTATCCCTATAATAAGCGAATCTGAGCTCTCTTTTTCTTTTAACGCTTACCTTTAACCCGGCTGTAAGCCACCTAAGTTTCTTATTGAGTCTTAATTGAATTTTTATATGTGGGAAACACAGATTATAAAAGAGTTGCACCGTTTCATGGAAGCTACTAAAGGCACTATTTACATCAGTGTCATTATACACATCTTGGAACGTCAAACGGCTCAAGCAGTCTTTAAATTTTTGGACATTTTCGTCTGAATAGTCTCTTTTAAGCAAGGTAACGGTTTTTTGTATTATGGGCCTTCTTCTAGGCTTATATGAAAACAATTGGGCAGTGTCATGGTCGGATAAACCCAGCGGAATAACTGTTCCGGTACCTTGCTTAATATTACTGAAAATGTGATCTAGGCACGCGTTTTGTCGTGTCGGAAGATTTATGTAATCATACAAATTATAATTTTTGATGATATTGGATAATTCTGAAGTATATTTGTTGGTCTTTAGAGTGTTGATGTTAAGGTCCCCAGCTAAAACCAATTTAGCTTTGGAATATCTCTTTGAAACAATAAATAGCAGAGACCTCAATTTATTGAAGAAAGTTATTAAACATGATGACGGTGTCCTATATATGCATACAATTATCAAATTCATAGAGGGAATCTCTACAGCACAACGAAAAGTCGAAAAGTAATGCAAATACGTTAACAATGTTGTACGTTATACAACTCCAGACAACAAGAGACTTGATAATAAGCAGTAACCGTAACCTATGAACGTCCGCATCTCTCTCCGTTGACTCTTTAAAAACCTTGTTGTACCGCCTGCGGTGTCCATTTACAATAAACACAATCGAAACCAACAATAAATTTATCAAACACCCTGTATTAAACCCTGACACCTTGAGCCACGTTATTCCATTCAATAATGAACGATGGATTTTATTTAAATCATTTTTCAATTTGTTACGTAGTCATGTTTAATCTGCCGGATTTATATCGACAGTACAAATATTATTAATTATGGAAGTGAGAGACACCGGACGTTGGGAGGTAATCCTCAGAACTTCTAAATTTGGAATGAAGTATAAAAATGTATTAATTGAATTAATTAAGCGGAATATGATTAATGTCCTATGCAACGAATGGCAGCATCTGGCTGAAGAGCAATCCGAGTGTCGTCGTGCTATTAATGATGGTCAGTTTAATCACATCTTTTCGTCCAATATTCCACAGTGCTTGAAGACGAAAGTCTATAATCTCTGTGTGTTGCCAGAGATGACTACGATAGTGAAACGGTCGCTTCCATATTAATAATAAGAATGCTCAAAGTCACCCAAAGGGAAATCGAGAGGGCTATGCTGGAAGTCTCTCTGCAAGGTCGTATAAGAAATGAGACCGGATGGTGGACAGGAGAACCAAAGTAATAGCTAAGCTGAATTGGCAGTGGGCGGGGCTCATTGCACGTAAAACCGATGGATGTTGTAGTGTAGTGGCGGCCACGTACCGGAAAGCAAAGCCCCCCCCCCCACAAAATGAACTGATGACCTAATGAAGGATGCAGGATTCCGCTGGATGTTCGTGGCGCAGGACCGGTCATTGTGGCAATATTTGGGACGGTGTACTGCCATTTGGCAAATTATGTTTCCCAAATATGACATCCCAAATAACTTATCGCAATAGTCTCATTTCCCAAACAAATCTTTAGCAAAGTTACATTTCTCATTTTATTCATTTGGTCAAATTATTATTTTGCAAAGTTTTACTTCGTCAAGATTTTATTAAGCAAATGCTTATTAAGCAAATGTTTTATTTTGTCATAAGTTAAAATCCAAAAAAAAATTTACCAAATTTGATGCTTCGCAAGCTCTACTTATAGCAAAAGCCTGGCAAATGATAATATTATTTTAAAGTTCGTAGGTCTATACAATATTTCGTACTTTTTTGCACAACCCTTGGCTTGAACTTGCCTGGAACAAAAAACGTATTTCATGAATAATTGGTATCATAATGAATGAAGTGAGAAAATAAAATCCATCATAATGATCACTATTCATATTTTTTATTGGTAGGTACTAAGAAGGCACACATAGCCACGGATAAAAAAAACTATATTTTTATTTTCATTTTCATAAAAAAACTATCCCAGAGCCACCGTTAGGTACGACGACGAGCGAAGCGAGGAGGAGTGTTAGGTGAAACTGCGACCATACAGCGCACGAGCCGAGCGAGTGAAGCAAGCGTGCCGCGGCAGCGGCCAGCGAGTGCCAGAACCGACTGTTTTGTTATTCCCTCGGCATTGCGTTCCCTCATCAGTTTCATCTAAATTACTGTTTAGAACCCGACTTTTAATTGTTTAACAACATATGTTAACTAAATGCCAGCAATTAGTTAACTAAATGCCAGCTAAACCATCAACTACATGAAAATATGCATTATAAAAAGTTCCAATTAAATACCAAACCCAAAGATAGATTTTCTAACCATTTAGTTGGGAAATAAAACGATTTCATAAGATTCAATTGGAATATGATCTTTCGGCTAAATTACTTTATGCGAAAAATTGGTTGCGATGTAATATTGTATATGCGTTATAAATCGTGGCCGGCCGTGTGGTGACGGCAGTAAGAATACATTTGTCACCACCCCAACTCCTCCTGCGGGTGTCGTAAGAGTCGACTAAGGGATTGAAGTGTCACTGACCATTTTTGATAACGATTGATGATGGGCAGCAGCGTCATCATAGTGGACACATTACTGCGATCGCCAATCCGCTTGCCCAGCGTGGCGATTATGGGCATTTACCTCCTAATGCGTCAATACGCATAGTTAATAGGAGAGGCCTTCGTCCAGCAGTGGACTATCATAGGCTGATGATGTGTGTGTGTGTGTGGTATAAATCGTATGCCATACAATATTTTGGGATTAGTATGTTACGCCAAACGATGCATTTGCCAAAAAATATTTTGGGAAAATAAAAACGACCAAGTAATTCTTTGCTAAACAATCGCTTGCCAACAAAAAGGCTTGCTAACTGTAAAATTGCGATAAGTAGTTTTGACAAATGAATTTTTGCCAAATAAAAATTTGGGAAAAATAGTTTGCGATGTGATACTTTGGGAAAAATTATTTGCCAAACATTAGTAAACCATTTGGGACCTTATGTTCAGCAGTGGACTTCTTTCGGCTGATATAATGATGATGATGATGTGCCTGAGCACGAAGTTGTCTGGTTTGCCTATTTAACCATTTGACAAATTTCAAAGAAATCGTGCGTTCTAGCCTCCTCGCCCTTGTATAGAGCAGAAAATCCTGTCTTAAAAAAAATACAAAAAGTGGGTCGAAGACTATGTTCATTGTGACATAGGTACATTGCCAAATTAAGGGTTAAACGAAAAACGTAAGAGGCGCCACGACCACCACAAGCAGTCTTCCAAACCCCGTTAATTTGAGGGAGCATACACCTGCCGAGTATGTGGACGACAGGTCCACTCACGTTTAGAACTGTAAAGCCATAAAAAATTAAAAAAATAAAAATAATTTATTTCGGACTCGAGATCCATAGCTTGTTAATTACATGTGGCTACTTACAGCTAATGTTAGTAACTTAATAGTAGGTCAATAAACAATTACAATTAATAACGACGAGGGGAGGCAAGCACTGGAGCGTGCGCCTCGTCCCAATGTCGCATTATCGGCCAGTCCGCCCGCTCAGCAAATGCTTGCAGGATGCTGTTTGTACTACTCCTCACTCTCCTCATCATGTATGCGGTTCGAAAGCGTAAGATTGCGTGGAATCCCGGCACGTCAGCCTCCGCGAACATGCCGGACGCACTACAATAGCGAGGGAGCCCCATCAGCTTTCTGAACACATAAACGCAGGTGTCGCTTCCAGGATTATATTTAAAACATGCAGGACTAGCCATGCCATTCTGCATTCGTATGCGATAAGCAAAGAATAATAAATGTATGAGAATTACAGATTCGTATGAAAAGTGAGTGAGGGTTATAATTATTTTGGTCACGCGACTTGCTTATCGCGTACGATTGCAGAAAGACATCTTGACTAGGCCTGCTGTAACAAATGAAAAGGCCTGCTACTTGGTATATTCATTGCTGGTTAAGGTTGCGAGTGTCCACTGGATGCGGGTAGCTCGCGACCGAGCTTTGTAGCAGTAACTGGGAGACGCCTATGTCCAGCAGTGGCCATTATTAGGCTGATGATAATGATGATCATTGGTATTAATAAATATTAATACTTTAGCAAAAAAATACAGTGCGTTTGGTTAACTTCTAGTATTTTATCGATTGAAATCTGGATAAAATACATCAACGTTGAATATTTCTTAAAGGGTAAAATTTTTCAGCAGCTGTTTCATTATTTATTTAACTGAAAGTTGCAATATCTTTTCTATATTTCGGTAGTTTTCGAAGTAATTTATTCACTACTCTAGATAGATACCTAATAGGTAAAATTGGAAACAATAATGTAAGGTCACCCGGGGCAAACGTAACTATGACGTAAATGTAAGTTACAATTTATTTGAATCGTAATATTTTCTTCGGTTACCGCGAGGATTACACATGAAATAAAACTATGAAAACTGATAAACTCGCGTATATTAACTAATTTTAACTTCATTCCGACGTTTCGAACACTTTACAGGGTTCGTGGTCTGCGGATGTCGTCGGAATGAAGTTAAAATTAATTAATATACACGAGTTTATTCGTTTTCATAGTTTTATTTCATTTATTTTAATCAATTTGTAAGATACGACTTTACGCATTGGGTGTTCTACCCTAATTATAGTTATTTCATTCGATAATTGATACATCAAATCCCACCTTAGAGTTACATTATTTTAAATATTGGGTTAGTTAGATTTAATTTTAGTGTATAGATTATAAAGATTTGTTAATAAAGATATTTATATAATTACTATACTAAGTCTGTATTATATTTAAAACACATTTGATTTAATCATAAAATTCACACAAATGTTCAAGTAGCCGTAAATAAGTACGAGTAAGAATACTTAGTAATTTATCATCAATTTGTAAGTACGTGCATTAATAGTATAAAAGCTAAATCTATATTTTTTTCAATCGAAGTCACCTTGGTTAGTTCTCTTAGACATTATTTTAATGAAAGCTACCACCTGAACGTCCTAAATGACACAAATCGAATAACTTATTCAAACTTAATTAAAGTAATTGATATTTGTGAATAAACAATTAACGGACGAGCTTTTAAGGTTCGAAGTCTTGTCTTGTCATGCTGAACATTTTCTTTTGTATCTACCGAAGGAAGTTAAAATGAATTTCGTCCATAGCCCACGGCAGTCCCAGGAAAACAAAAAAATGTGTTTTCAATTTCTCTCTTTGCTTGTTAAAAGCAGTATCAGTTACAACAACATCAAACTAATTAATGGAAATGAAAACAAACCAAATTACGTCTTATGGATTGAAATCAAACAAATTTTACTTATTTGATCTACCTTACGATACGCATTATAAACTGTACAATACTAGTACATATCAAAAATAAACCTACTATGAAGATACAATTGGGAGTCGCAGACTGTGGCTTAGCATGATATTTTGTGTTTTCCATTCTTGCTTTATCGCAGTTTCCTATGTACCCTACTCTAAAAATAAAGCAGAAACTTCAACTTTTTAATCTGAGACGACAGACTCACATGCTAACGATTAGTCTTATATTTACATTAGATTTTTTTATTGTTTGGGTAGTAAAGTAGCTTATAGCTCGGCAAAGAAAACCTATAAGTAGATAGAAGAGTTAATCAAACCCCGAGCGATTAAGTGTCACATAAAGGAAGTCAATTATCTAAAGGGTATCATATACCAAACCAAGATACTGCAATACAGGAAGAACATTGCTTTGTGTTAATGATATGGCTTAATTAATTCGGTTGCCACTCAAACTACAAATTATACCAAAGATATCAGGTTACTTTAGGCATATAGCAGAGATGAGAGCTTCTCATATGCTTTGATGATAATAGACAAAATGGTTCTTAATGCCCCCGATACCTTAATTACATAGTATGTTGTACCTACATTTGAAACTAGAGATCCTGATTCAAATTTATGTTGGATCCCCTAAGCTATTTCTTATGAACCCACAAAACAAGCCTTAGGCTTGAGCTTACTGTTAAAACATTTATTTGTATGAAATTGGCCTACGAAATGTATTATTAAAAATAACAAGTTTGACCCACCAAAATGAACTTTTTAATACGGCAAATAATTATTTAAGAAAAAATGTGAACATTTCTAAATCATAAATTAGTGATTCAGATACACTGATAAGGGGATTGTTTCACCGAACCGGCATACCGCATACACAGGGTCGCGTTTTATAAAGTTACATTTTACAATTTCGCTATTTGTCTCTCTTTCTAGCCAATAGGTATATGCGTGCGTTAGACCCAAGCGACCCAGGTATATGTGTAAATTGATTAACAGGATAAATAAAAAAAAAAAAAGAAATATTGACGATGACACATTGCAACTAAAAATAATGATGAGAATACATTTTAATAATAGTTGAATTATATTGAAATTAATTCTATTCTCGAGCGATGAAAATAAATGCATATTGCAATTCACCCAGGAGACCGTGATCCGAGTACCGTCTGATTGGAACTTTTGCCACTAAGTAAATCTCCTTCGCTAGATGAGTGTAATAAAATCCGACCTCCTAAATCGGGTTCATTTTATTGCTAATCTGACTTATTGCTTTACGTGTTTTCCCCAAGTTCACTAAGAAACTCTCTCTAACCTTACCTACTGCTCCGTGGGTCTATTTAGAATCCCTTAGGCTATATACAAACACTATGTATTTAGGTTCATAACTTTCATAAGTTGTAAGCCCACATTAATTCATTAACATTATTGGATCTTGCTCTGCTCGGATTCTCCAGTCGGAGACGCGGCAGACTTCGTCGATGATGGTGAGACGAGCTGTATGCTAACCAAGTCGTCATTCTACAATCGTATACGATAAGCGATAAGTAGTAAAATGCTGCTAAACTCCTTTTTAAAAGACAACTCAGCATTTGAAGTGAAGAAAACAGGAGGAAGCCTTTCGCCAACGGGGTACAATAATAATACTGTTCGAAAATTTCATTGAAAGTAATTTTATAAGTACGTTACTTATATTAATTAATTTCAACGAATTACTACGTATATAAGTAGATACTTACCCTAGGATTAAATATTTTATTGAAATTATTTCTGTATAACCATTTGCAAATATTTACTACAAATAAATGAATACTTCTACAAATAAATAGTGCGATAATTTTTATTTGAAATGAAAATATGTTTAAACATTTTACGTTTTGTTGATGTTAATGATAATTGCAAAACTTCTTTCAATATTAAATGAATGTAAAACATTACAACGTGAACGATGGAGACATTAACATTGATTTTAATATATTTATACAAATAATAATGTGTAGGTAAGTGTTGCATGTCTAACATATATCAAATCCTGTAGCTGTAATTGAATCTATACATGTAGAATATCCGCAGTGCTTGAATACGAAAGTCTTTAATCTGTGTGTGTTGCTATGCTAGTGACTGAAACGTGGTCGCTTACAATGGGCCTCATAAAAAGGCTCAAAGTCTCCCAAAGGCTATGCTAAGAGTCGTCCATCAGTCGTCGAGATTGCATTAGAAATGAGACCGCCCGCAGCAGAACCAAAGTAACCGATATAGCTCTCAAAATCGCTAAACTGAAGTGCTGGTAAGTAAGCGGGTGCACATTGTACGTAGAACCGATGGCCGTTGGGCGGAAAGGTTCTCTAGTGGCGGCCACGTACCGGAAGGCGCAGCGAGAGTAGGCTCCATACAAAGTGGACTAATGACCTGGTGAAGTCCGCTGGGTGCGGGTGGCGCAGGAGCGGTCATTATGGCAATCTTTGGGGGAGGCCAATGTACAGCAGTGGGTGTCTTTCGGCTGATATGATGATGATGATATAGAATATGATAAATATTACTCACCAGATAACCTTTTCTTGAATTACCCTTTTGCTTGCCCTTTAAAGTTTATTATTCTCATATTTTATGTTGTTTTCAGCTGTCGTTTATTTTTAAATTCGATTGTTTAAGGTTTCTTTAGTTATTTAGAATATTATCTACCTGTATTTTTTGTATAATATTGGCATGAATACCAAAAAATACAACTCCGAATTACGATCAAGGCATATTTACGTCATTATCATTCTTCATCCAATTTAGACCCGAAACTGAATCGCGATGTGTCAGTTCCATACAACGACTGTCAAAAACTGACAAGCCGAACCTAAACTGAATTGCATTAAGAGGTCATTATAGCCCCCTGGTCCATCTTGTGGGAGGCCTTCATACGTCTGTGTCGACTGATGTGTGGTCGTCACCCAAGATCTCGCTTGCCCCCTCGGCCATCAGTTCTGCAGTACAGCAGTGCAATATTACGTCCAACCCAAATGGGCTAAGCCTACTGCCAACTTAGCTTAGTAATTTTGAAGCTCCCCTCGGTTACTTTGCTTTTTTATCTTATCATTACTGATTATGATCTCGTAGAGAAACTTCGATCATTATTACCCAGCATTAAATAAATAAGGAAATATCTTGGAACATCTTATACAAATCGACCTAGTCCCGTGGTAAGGTGAATTAAGGCATTGTCAGCCTCCATAGCCTAGTTGGTAGTGACCCTGCCTACGAAGCTGGAGGTTCCGGGTTCGAATCCCGGCGAGGGCATTCTTTGTGTATTTATTTATCACAAATGTTTTTTCCTCGGTCATGGCTGTCTATGTATTTAAGTATCTATATATTGTATCTATCTATTATATATATATAGTCGCCTGGTACCCACATCACAAGCCTTAATTGAGCTTACCGTGGGACTAGGTCGATTTGTGTAAGATGTCCCAAGATATTTATTTATTTATTTATTGTGGGTACCAGGTGACGATATACATAGTGTCCCAGGTAGAAGTGACCAGCTTCCTAGTACACACTGTATAAGTCATACTGAACAACTTTTACTATGGGATCAACAAGGAAACCGCGAAAAAAAATTTGACCCTTCGCCCTATGGAGACGCAACCAAAATGTATGAGAAGGTCAATTTTTTTTCGCGGTTTCCTTGTTGTTCCCATAGTAAAAGTTGTTCGGTATGACTTATACAGTATGTCCTAGGAAGCTGGTCACTTCTCCCTGGGACACACTGTATATAACATGACCAAGGAACAAATATTTGTTATAAATACACAAATAATGCCCTCGCCATGATTCGAACCCGGAACCTCCAGCTTCCTAGGCAGGGTACTATCAACTAGGCTACGGAGGCTGACGTTACTATTAGCCCACCCCCGATAATTGCCAAATACCCTCAAAATAAGCATGTTCTGTCAAATTAATTCGGCAGCACGCGACTATTTCGTGAGTAACATGGACGAAACCAGGTCAAAACTCTTAATGAGCTTAAAAAATAATTATGACCTTCCGCGTAATACACACCACGCTCGGAGAGCGTGTTAAGCTCTTCGAGTGAAAAGCGTTGAGTATCGATTTCAACTCAATTAAGCAAATATTAAACTTATAGTTACCTTTTATGGGAAATAGCTTTACATTTAAGCGTAAACTAAGTTATTGGTCGGCGCAGTTGAAGACTTCGGTGATCAGATTACTATGTACCTAGTCTTGGCACCCAAATTGCGCAAAGGTTTTAGTCATTTTGAACTTTATTGAGTTATTTAATTAAGTTTATAGGTATGTGAAATAATAAAGAAAGTTTGGTTTCATATTATTCATCCGCTCCTCAAATTCATAAATTAAATAAATTAATTGTAAATCTTAAATAAAGTATGTTTTATGTGTAAATTATTTTATTTAATAAAATACAGAATATACAGATGATGTCTTTTTTACGCGCTAGTGCGAGAAGTGGCTCATTTTACGTCAGGTTCAAAACTTTGGAGCTCGTTTCGAATTTCATGTTTTTCGCACTTGTGTTGTAATGCACTATTTTATTGGCTTGAAAACTACACACTCTACTCGTATTATGATTTTCGCCGGTATCATCATTATCATTTCAACTATAAGATGTCCACTGCTGGACATACTTTTAATACTTTTATGAAGTTAATACATTTACCTACCAATTATCATGTTTTCAGTAGTTACATAATAATATTATAAAAAGTGTTATTGAGTAGGCAGAGGAAAAAATATGAAAATTATAATTCAAAAAATCTAGAAGCTAATAAGAGAAAAAAATATTGTTTTTATGCTATTTCAGGTAACATTGTGATGTAATGTATAATTATTGTAACTAATACACATATTTATGAATGTTTTACATTAAAATAATAGGAATATTTCGTCATTTTAGCTTGCGTAAAATACAAAATACTTTCAATAAAACGGCCTTGTATCCCACTAAGCAGGAGCGCGAGCGGTATCGGCACGATTTTCTAAACGACAGTATAATGCGGTGTTGTTAGAACTAGGCTCATTGCCTTCCGGCGGTGATAGACATAAGGCTACATTCACACAAGCGTCGGTTACATTGCAGCGTCTGTACAGACTTTATCGCGTCTCATCAACGCCTGCGAATTCGAGGATCATATCACCACTACTTTGAAAAAATCTCTTGTTCAAAGTAGAAAAATAGGAAGTCTACATGTGACATTACGTACTTTATGACTTTTTCTCTCGGCTCATTGTATGATACCTACGATTTTATTTGAAGTAGTGTCGATTTCTTGGTTTAAAAAAATAATGTTTACGCTTTGTCGCTAGTTAAGTAAGTGTTGATATGTATCGCTTGTTTGCTATGGTGATAGGTATACGTTATTACCAGTATAATTTTAAATTTTGCTAATACTACTCGAATTACGCCAGTGTATTGTTAGTTTAAGAAGTTCAGTGCTAAGATTGGTTCACCAATTTATTTTCACGGCAATGTATCATATTACAATGTATATGTCTAAGCTCAAGTGCTAGGAGAATGTCAACGCTCAAAAGACGCCAGTGTGCAACTAGCGATAGAACTAGCTTACTAGCAAATTTGCTTGGACGTCAACCTATCATATTACTAAATATATACGTCTGTGTCTACGAGTATGTATATGCCTCGGTACAAGCAGAACGGCTGCTCAAAGTCAAATTCAAGTATGTCCATTTTTGCAAATTTTACAGGAGAGCAAAAAAACGTAATTTGTCATTTTCATCGACAAATAAACTCAAAATTAATTCAAATTTATTGTCATGGCGTTTAACACTATAATGTAATTTTTTTGATTATTTTTATTTTTATTGCTCAGTTTAATCACAAATAATAAGAAATGTTTTCAGCTTTGTCGCACACCCACTTTTTGGAAGCAAACGTCAACGTAAAAACAAGCAAGTCTGACATGCTTGATTTTAGGTTTGTTGCATTGTACTAAAATGTAGGGGAAAATGAGGCAGTTACGTCTTTTTGCTTTTGTTATAAAACGTATTTTGTCGAATTCTCTAAAACAACAAGATCGAATATGTTCAAAATCATGTTGCGAGTAGATTGCATCATGTTCCATATTTCTGATATTTTTTCATATTTTTTAGACCTGCCGATAGACACATTTTTTTAGACTTTCTGGACTATTATTTCTGAAAGTATTCCATTAATCAAATTATTGGTAAAGAAACCATAAACTTATTTGAAAAAACCTATCATATGATGTATTACAAATTAACATTTGGATAAATTTTTTTTTTTACATTTAGATACATGTATGGGATGCCCCCCCTTAATCAATGTTATTTTGCAATTTATATTCAAAACTCAGTAGCAACACACAATATATACCTTGAGCTGAAATTTCATAAACGTACGCTAAACAGTTACAACAGAAACCGCTGTGACATACAGACGGACACACAGGCAGGACGCAAATATGACTTACGCTTTTACTTAAAAATCTTAAAATATACGTATAAACGTCTGGTTAGTTTAAAAGCCAAACGCTGAAATCAAGCATCTCCAGAGACAATTTGAATTTCAAGTACTTATCTAATTTAGAGATACTGCTTTCCAGCTTGGATCTGGACCAAATGCTTGGTTTTAGCGTAGATGTTGAGGGAAATTCGACAAAGCTGAAAACATTTCTTGTCTATAACTTCGAAAATAAGGGGTTTAGAAGAAATTTTTTGATGCAGAAAAATGCGTTTTCGGTTCCTTTTTCAAAATATGCAAAAAAACAAAAACTGAAAAAAATGGACATACTTGACTTCAACTTTGGGCAGCCGAGAATGTCAAAAGACGCCTATGTATAGCTAGCCTAAGAAAGCCATCCCCGCGACCGGTCCATTAATTGACAGGTATGTCAACCATTATATCATATTACTAAGTACTTATACGTTTGCATGTAAGGATATGTCTACGCTCGAGTTCTATCAGAATATCGACGCTCAAAAGATGCCAGTTTGTTGCTAGCATTAACGACTTGCACGTTAACCCATCATATTACTAAATATACGCTTGTGTCTATGGGTATGTCTTTGTTCCGCTACTAGCAGAATGTCAACATTTAAAAGACGCTAATGTGTCGCTAGCCTAAGACAACGAGCCCCGCAACCAGCCCACTAACTGACTTACACGTCAACCCATCATATTAGTATTATGTATATAATGTATGTGCTAAAGTACTAGCAGTATGTCGAAGCTCACAAGAAGCCAGTGTGTCGCTAGCCTAAGAAAGCGAGCCCCGCGACCAGCTCACTAACTGACTTACACGTCAACCCATCATTATTAGTATTATGTTTATAATATCTATGTGCTCAAGTACTAGCAGTATGTCGAAGCTCACAAGAAGCCAGTGTGTCGCTAGCCTAAGAAAGCGAGCCCCGCGACCAGCCCACTAACTGACTTACACGTCAACCCATCATATTAGTATTATGTATCGACGCTCACAAAGAAACCAGTGTGTCACTAGCCTAAGAAGGCGAGCCCCGCGACCAGCCCACTAACTGACTTAATTACACGTCAAGCCATCATATTAATATTATGTACCTATATAATGTCTATGCTAAAGTACTAGCAGTATGTCGACGCTCAAAGGTCGCCAGTGTGTCGCTACTCTAATAAAGTACTCCGCGACCAGCCCACTAACTGACTTGCACGTCAACCCATCAAATTACTATGTATAATATGCCTATGCTCAAGTACTAGCAGTATGTTGACGCTCAAAAGACGCCAGTGTGTCGCTAGTCTAAGAAAGCGAGCCCCGCGACCGCCTCACTAATTGACTTGCACGTCAACCCATCATATTAGTATTAAGTATATAATGTCTATATGCTCAAGTACTAGCAGTATGTTGACGCTCAAAAGACGCCAGTGTGTCGCTAGCCTAAGAAAGCGAGCCCCGCGACCAGCCCACTAACTGACTTGCACGTCAACCAATCATATTAGTATTAAGTATATAATGTCTATATGCTCAAGTACTAGCAGTATGTTGACGCTCAAAAGACGCCAGTGTGTCGCTAGCCTAAGAAAGCGAGCCCCGCGACCAGCACACTAACTGATTTGCACGTCAACCCAACATATTAGTATTACGTATATATGTCTATGCTCAAGTACTAGCAGTATGTTGACGCTCAAAAGACGCCAGTGTGTCGCTAGCCTAAGAAAGCGAGCCCCGCGACCGCCTCCCTAATTGACTTGCACGTCAACCCATCATATTAGTATTAAGTATATAATGTCTATATGCTTTTTTTTTTTTTTTTTTATCCCACGTCGGTGGCAAACAAGCATACGGCCCGCCTGATGGAAAGCAGTCACCGTAGCCTATGGGCGCCTGCAACCTCAGGGTGTCACATGCGCGTTGCCGACCCAATAAAAATAACGTTGGCACAACAAAGTGGCTCCACTCCACCTGATCGTAAGTGAAAAGTAGAACCCAAATTTCACGGGCGTTTACACCGAATGTACGGTGGTAGCCAACCAGGCGGGTACTAGTAAAAGTACCCTACCACCGGCTGAGAAGCTGGTTACTCAGTATTTCCCTTAGTCGACTCCTACGACACACACGGGAAGAGAGGGGCGGTGATTTTTGTATTCTTACTCCGTCACCGCACGGAGAGTGCTCAAGTACTAGCAGTATGTTGACGCTCAAAAGACGCCAGTGTGTCGCTAGCCTAAGAAAGCGAGCCCCGCGACCAGCACACTAACTGATTTGCACGTCAACCCATCATATTAGTATTACGTATATAATGTCTATGCTCAAGTACTAGCAGTATGTTGACGCTCAAAAGACGGCAGTGTGTTGCTAGCCTAAGAAAGCGAGCCCCGCGACCGGCTCACTAACTGACTTGCACGTCAACCCATCATATTAGTATTAAGTACATAATGTCTATGCTAAAGTACTAGCAGTATGTCGACGCTCAAAAGTCGCTAGCCTAAGAAAGCGAGCCCCGCAACTGGCTCACTAACTGACTTGCACGTCAACCCATCACATTAGTATTATGTACATATGTCTACGTACTCAAGTACTAGCAGTATGTCGACGCTCACAAGAAGCCAGCGTGTCACTAGCCTAAGAAAGCGAGCCCCGCGACCAGCCCACTAACTAACTGACTTACACGTCAACCCATCATATTAGTATTATGTATACAATGTCTAAAGTACTAGCAGTATGTCGAAGCTCACAGGAAGCCAGCGTGTCACTAGCCTAAGACAGCGAGCCCCGTGACTAGCCCACTAACTGACTTGCACGTCAACCTATCATATTAGTATTATGTTTATATGTCTTTGCTCAAGTACTAGCAGTATGTCGACGCTCAAAAGTCGCCAGTGTGTCGCTAGCCTAAGAAAACGAGCCCCGCGATCGGCTTACTAACAGACTTGCACGTCAACCCATCATATTAGTATTACGAGTATGTATCGACGCTCAAAAGCAGCCAGCGTGTCACTAGCCTAAGAAAGTGAGCCCCGCGACCAGCCCACTAACTGACTTACACGTCAACTCATCATATTAGTATTGTGTATATAATGTCTGTGCTAAAGTACTAGCAGTATGTCGAAGCTCACAGGAAGCCAGCGTGTCACTAGCCTAAGAAAGTGAGCCTCGCGACTAGCCCACTAACTGACTTGCACGTCAACCCATCATATTAGTATTACGTATAAGAATAAGAATAAGAATAGTTTATTTCCAAAAGCATTACAATGTATAGTTACCAGAGGCCCCCGCACTAGGTTACACATGTCTATGCTCAAGTACTAACAGTATGTCGACGCTCAAAAGTCGCCAGTGTGTCAATAGCCTAAGAAAGCGAGCCCCACTACCAGCCCACTAACTGACTTACACGTCAACCCATCATATTGGTATTATTTATACATATAATGTCTATGTGCTCAAGTACTAGCAGTATGTCGACGCTCACAAGAAGCCAGTGTGTCGCTAGCCTAAGAAAGCGAGCCCCGCGACCAGCCCACTAACTGACTTACACGTCAACCCATCATATTAGTATTACGTATAAGAATAAGAATAAGAATAGTTTATTTCCAAAAGCATTACAATGTATAGTTACCAGAGGCCCCCGCACTAGGTTACACATGTCTATGCTCAAGTACTAGCAGTATGTTGACGCTCAAAAGTCGCCAGTGTGTCGCTAGCCTAAAAAAGCGAGCCCCGCGACCGGCTCACTAATTGACTTGCACGTCAACCCATCATATTAGTATTGTACATATAATATCTATGCTCAAGTACTAGCAGTATGTCGACGCTCAAAAGTCGCCAGTGTGTCGCTAGCATAAGAAAGCGAGCCCCGCGACTAGCCCACTAACTGACTTGCACGTCAACCTTTCAAATTACTATGTATAATATGCCTACGCTCAAGTACTAGCAGTATGTTGACGCTCAAAAGTCGCCAGTGTGTCGCTAATCTGAGAAAGTACTCCGCGACCAGCCCACTAACTGACTTGCACGCCAACCCATCGTATTGGTATTATTTATACATATAATTTCTATGTGCTCAAGTACTAGCAGTATGTCGACGCTCACAAGAAGCCAGTGTGTCGCTAGCCTAAGAAAGAGAGCCCCGCGACTAGCCCACTAACTGACTTAATTACACGTCAAGCCATAATATTAATATTATGTATATAATGTCTTTGTGCTCAAGTACTAGCAGTATGTCGAAGCTCACAGGAAGCCAGCGTGTCACTAGCCTAAGAAAGCGAGCCCCGCGACCAGCACACTAACTGAGTTGCACGTCAACCCATCATATTAGTATTATGTATAAATGTCTATGCTCAAGTACTAGCAGTATGTCGACGCTCAAAAGTCGCTAGCCTAAGAAAGCGAGCCCCGCAACTAGCCCACTAACTGAGTTGCACGTCAACCCATCAAATTACTATGTATAATATGCCTATGCTCAAGTACTAGCAGTATGTTGACGCTCAAAAGACGCCAGTGTGTCGCTATCCTAAGAAAGCGAGCCCGGCGACCGGCTCACTAATTGACTTGCACGTCAACCCATCATATTAGTATTACGAGTATGTATCGACGCTCACAAAGAAGCCAGTGTCACTAGCCGAAGAAAGCGATACCCGCGACCAGCCCACTAACTGACTTGCACGTCACCCCATCATATTAACATTATATACATATATATTATGTCTATTTTCAAGTACTAGCAGTATGTCGACGCTCAAAAGACGGCAGTGTGTCGCTAGCCTAAGAAAGCGAGCCCCGCGACTAGCCCACTAATTGACTTGCACGTCAACCCATCATATTATGGTTAGGGGAAAGATTTGAGGTTCATTTGGAAACCAAGCCTTGGCAATGTTTTGAAAACGATAAATAAGTAAACTGGAAAGTTATTTTGTATTTGATTAAAAACTGAATTAAGACGCCTATTAAGAATTAATTTACAATAGGTTTTTCAGAAAGGTTTTAGAGTGTGATGTTAAAACATCATAATCAAACGTATAAAGTTTCGTCTTTATAAGAGATTTCGTAGCTCTTTTGGTAGTGATCCTGGCTCTGAAGCTGGGTATCCCGGGTTCGAATTCCAACGAGGGCATCACTTTGATTGTTTATTACAAAAATATTTGTTATTTTGTCACGGTTGACTTATTTGTCTCTGTCTTTAGGCAAATCTGAACTATGGGATTAGCACAATATGGTGGATCTGACAATAGGTATTTTGGCGCGAGATAGCCTTCCCTTTTTTTATTAAATAACTGTATTTATATAATATAAGACAGGGACAAGAACAGGGGCGACAGACTGTGCTATGCCTGCTTACAAGAGATATGTAGTAATTACTCCAATGATGTGAAAAAATGCAATGAAAATTATTAGTAATTCAAAAAAATTTCATCGACTTACTTGTTAGTGACCCTGCCTACGAAGCTGGAGGTTCCGGGTTCGAATCCCGGCGAGCGCATTATTTGTGTATTTATTTATCACAAATATTTGTTTCTTGGTCATGGCTGTATGTGTATTTAAGTATCTATAATGTATCTACCTATATCGTCGCATAGTACCCACATCACAACACAATCCTTAATTGAGCTTACCGTGGGACTAGGTCGATTTGTGTAAGATGTCCCAAGATATTTATTTATTATTTATATTTAATATTAAGTTAAAATATTTTTGTTAGTTTTGTGATTAAGGTTTTTATTTTTACTTTTTATTGTATTTCGTTGTATTTAATTGTATATTCATGTTCAATATTTTATCATTATTATGAAATAAAGTACTTACAACTTTAGATTAGTGACAAATTTACTCACAAATATTTGGAAATATACATATCAACCGCACTAAAACGTATTTAATATATTATTTACATAATCAAGTAAGTATAACGAAAATTGATGGGATGATAGACATTCATGGACATTGTACTCGCATTCAAGGAAATTCCATCAACGCCTTTAAAAACAAATTAAGTAAACACACAGGGGCTACGATATAAAATTTTATTCCGTAAACTAAAATAACAGTTGGTCTATTAAACATTTCCAAAAATTTTCCTGTTTTGGACTAAAATAATTGTTGGATTGGGCTAATTATTGAATTTCACAATTATTATCAAGTAATGAGTGTATCATTAACCCCAAAAATTGGCAATCTACGTATGTAATTGACAATTCACTTATTTTTCAACCCTCTTTTTGTATTTTTTTAAATACAGAATTTTCTGCTCTACACAATGCTCTACACGCTCGATTTCTTGTTATTTGCCAATTTAAGGGTTAAGCATAACGGCTACAGGACTTATCATACGAGTATCAAGCTACAAGCTACCATTTTATAGTCTACGGAATAATCAGAATTTACGATACTATTTACACAATCAATCTAGTAAAATATTCTTCTATTAAACTATACCCATTCAACATTACAAACATCATCAATTTCATAGCAATTACGGTGCAGCATAGAATGAATTTTCAAAAAAATAATGTTCTCAACACTAATAATACTTAAACACAAAATTGCTATAAAATTAACGATGTCTTCCCAGACTATTATAGATTTTTTTTTTAATAAAATAAAACAAGACTTTTGAAAGTTTATTGAGAATGTATTAAGTTCGTTATATTTAAGCAACCTACCTTGTCAAATTATGTTACCTACCATATAATATTTATATCTATGTAATAAATATGACAATCAATTACTATGCAATGGCTACATAATACATATAAAATCAAAAACCGGACTGATGCACGAAGGATTATTAATTTATAATTTAAAAAATCACATTTATTGTATGGGCTCCTATACAGCAAACGTGCCCTTCCGTCCCCTTAAATATCTATTTTATTTTACTCATTAGTATTTGTTATTATAGCAGGAACAGAAATACAGCATCTGTGAATATTTCAACTGTCTAACTATCACGGTTAACGAGATACAGCCTTGTAACCGACGGACAGACAGACAGAGAGCGAAGCCTTAGTAAATTAATAGGGTCGTATTTTACCCTTTGGGTACGGAACCAAAAAAAGATGACTGTAAAATGGAATTTCATGTTTGTAAACAATACGGAAAGTGCCAGTAAAAGCTTGATTTGTAAACAATATGAGCAAATCAAGCTTTGTATTTAATCAGCGTGGGTCGGTACATAAAGCCAATAAATTGGACTGCCGTGGTGTACCTTAACACTCATGTAATAGAGTCGAAAAGTGTTACAGTACTTTTATTGACTGTACTAATATATTTTCAGCCCAGCTGTTTTCCATAATCATACATTTACATTGCGGATAAATTTGAGTTTGTTAATAAATATTGAATGAATATTATTAATTAAAAAACGTGCTTGTAAAAATAACATATTTTTAAACTCAATGTAACCCGCAAAACTTTGATAGATTACCATGAAATAAAAGCTTTAGTGCAAAATTTTTCTTTGCTGAAAATGCCAATAGGTACCATTTTTATATAATTATAATGGATGGTACCAATAGTTTGAGTTACATTACAGCTCATCATAGGTTTCGGTTATCGGGAACAAATTTTGAATAATGTCGTTTTTCCAGTCGTCACAATCAATATTGTTATTTTAAGTACAGATCTGTACAAAATTCATAACTCGTGCCGATTTAAAATGTTTTAATTCATCGCCACTCGATTCGAACTTCATTTTCTTCGCACTTGTATCGTACAAATTTTGACTTGGAAAAAAGTCGTTGTAAGCTCAAAGTTTTTTTTTATTTCTAAGGATTCTTTAAATGCTAAACAAATTAAACTCAAATACTTACGAGTGGTGGCATCAGTACTTCCCGCAAACAACCAATCCAGGACTAACAACGCCAACAGTAATTTTCCATTCTTCAATAAAGTGAAGTTACCTATATAGTTCATTTTTTTGCAGTACTGAGGATTTTTAACGACTTAAAATATTTTTATCCCTATTCCATGTCTAACGGAATTACCTAAAATAAGAAGTTATTTTACTCTAAGCATTACAAGTTCGTGCTTCCGAATCGAAAAATCTCTATAACTTAGCAGACGTCAAAACCTTTCCAAAACCTGGGAAGCACGTATCAAACGATAACATTGAATCGTTAAAAACAAACTAAACCATAAAACACACGTTAAACGCTCTTTTCGGTTGCATTCGACACACGCAAAGAGGTGATTAAAGGGGCGGTCAACTTTGGAGCTAGGGATTATTTTTTC
>JALPQI010012413.1:0-35204 GCA_025490895.1 Thaumatotibia leucotreta
CTCGCTACCAAGGTAATCGTGTAATAAGAATTAATGACTTGTATACCCTTTTATTCTAGTGTACTTTTTTTTTTCAATGTCCACAGTTTTTATTTTGAAAAATGTAGCTACCATAGTTACCCTACTTTTTGCCGCGTACGTGTGTACGCGGAAAAAAGTAGATGGTTTCCTAGAATGCTCCGTATGACCAATAAATAAAGCTAATCAAAGGAGAACTTACACAACAAATCATTTGTGCCAGCCCTACTATCTTACGCATGATCAAACTCGAGTCAAAGATGCGGGAGGCATCCACTTTTTGTTTCACGTATACTGTACCGAACGACTGTTGCTTCTGACTGTGACTTTTCTTTTAAGCCCTTTAAAGAAAAACAAGAAAAGTCGTTCAAAAATCATGTGATCGATTGGGTGGGGGGGATATTCAGAATTGGTAGACGTTTGACCACGATCATACCTGCTGGTAAGTGATGATGCAGTCTATGGGGGACAGCTCTTACCTATGAGATACAGGTGTAGTGAGAAATTACTTGCCTTCGGAAACGTTCGTAAACACATGCTGTTTCAGGCTATTTACTCTTGCCTTGGTCAGCGATATATCACGAATGACCACAATGGGGGATAAGATATCACGTGATTACTCAAAAATGTTTATAATCCCACAATGTCGTAACAGATGTACTTACCATAGAAAAAATCAACTGCGAAAGACTCTGGTTGTCACGGGATTCGAACCCGCTGCCTCTGGATTGCCGGTCCAACGTGCTTCCAATTACGCCAGTCGACCTTCCGTGAATCACAGCGAATTTAGTCAATGGTATTGTGAAGCTAATCACTAGCGACATCTGTACTTAATGTTTCGAAGGTACTACAACCTGAAGCCACTCAAAGACGTGTGTATACCACAATCGTCCGCAAACTCGATAACTCTCCGTTGCGTGAATTTGCTATAGAGGGCTAATGTTCATTAATCAAAATAATCTGCATTTATGCTGTGCTGTACCAATCTTGTGTAGTCAACGTGTTTCACGATATGTGTTATATAGACGTCAAAATGGGAAGACAGCCATATTTGTTTACATTTTATTTTGTTTTCTACTGACGATTAGTAAATATTACATTATTAAATTAAATTATATTTATAATATAACTTAATAATACGTTAACGTAACGTAGATACTTTTTTAGATGTAAGGGGTATAATTGTAATTATTTACATGCTGCAACTCAGCTAAATGTGTGATGCTCTTCAATGTACATTAAGACCTTTTGTAAACCATATTTAACGCAAATAAAATAATTAAAGAACTAAGGCTGGTTCCTGTGTCACGCGGACCGCCCGAGCGGATCTCTCCACGCGGAGCAAATACTTACCTATGTATTGAGTCAATGGCGCGTTTCAAACTGCGTCAGTCTGCTATGCTATTCTCTTATTCACACATTCGACGCTGCGTTCATCAACGAGCTCGACGACGAGACAGCCTTCACTTGGACGTAGAGCGCAGCGCTGCGAAAAACGGTATTCACTAACGTAACGTAGAACAGCTCGTCGTCGAACTGCAGGCGGTAACTCTCGACGCAGTGTAGTTCCAGCTCACGCCGCATTCGTCGCCGACCGCTAGTATCGTTTAAAGTGCATTAGTGAATACAATTTTTAGGCTCGACGCTGCCGCAGCGCTGACACAGCGCTGACAGCAAGGCGGTTTCCTTAGTGAATAACACTGCTGAAACGCGTCATTGATTCAATACATATTTGCTCCGCGCGGAAAGATCCGCGCGGGCGGTCCGCGTGATACAGGAACCAGCCTAAGGGACTTACTCAACGACACTTACGACACCCATGGGAAGAGTTGACAAAATGTATTCATCCCGTCATAATAATTTATAGATAAAATGAACTATAAGGGCCTCGGCAAAGAGTACGATTTTGTATCGTTTGGCGTAGAAACTTTATATTCATGGGGTCCCAGCCCACGGAAATTGTTTGCTGAGATTTCGAAACGTCTGGTTGACGCAACTAAAGACCGAAGAGCTGGCGACTTCCTCGCACAACGCATCAGTATTGCGATACAGCGAAAAAATGCCGCCCGCATCCTCGGTACAATGCTACAAGGGCCAATCGTAGATATAGTTCAGGTTAAGTAGATTAGTTACATTTATTTTATGTACATAAATTGTAGTTTTGAAAATAAATATATATTAAAAACTATGAAAGCTTTTACCAATTTGGCTATCGAAACCACAAAAGAGGGACAACTATATATGTCACACGGTTCGCCATAATCACAACTGACATGCCACAATTTCTCACTACAGTTACAAACTAAGACACATACAACTATATTAGCCCTTAATACCTTCACTGTAAGGTCTACAACTTTCTTAGCGTTTATCTTCTATTCTGTAAATTATTAGGCCTTATTGTGTATGAAATAAGGCCTGTGGTTTTCTTAGTTTAATTCTATGGATGAGTTTATAATTACCGGATGCTGCCGAATTTCGGTTCTTACTGATCTTCTAAGTACACTGATCTTTTACAAGCTTAGGAAGTATGGAAGAGGCTTCATTTTGTTCGTTATAAAAATTGACAATTTGTGATGTGAATTTTTAGTATCGTTTATGGACATTTTTTCACTTTTAGGGATTCCCAATTAGTGTGAAAAACCGGCCAAGTGCGAGTCGGACTCGCGCGCAAAGGGTTCCGTACCATTATCAATTTATTATTAAAAAAATACAGTTAAATCAACCTACCTCAAAAACTATAGGAGATAATTTAATCAAACCAAAAATCATTGATAGAGTTTATTAATGTGCATAACATATATTTTTTTCAGAATCTTATGTCGCGTAGTTTAAAAAATAGAGGGGGGGGGGACACATTTTTCAGAGTTTGAGAGCTGATATCTCGAAAACGATTTGCTAGGGCCCCCACCCCTATGGTTTTTTTTTTAAATTTAGTATCATAATCCTGTAGCGGTTTATACAACACATATTCTTACCAAATTTCGTTACTGTAGCATTTATAGTTTCGGAGTAAATCGGCTGTGACAGACGGACAGACGGACAGACGGACAGACGGACATGACGAATCTATAAGGGTTCCGTTTTTTGCCATTTTGGCTACGGAACCCTAAAAAGCTTAACTTTAGCCAGGTTTTTGACGACAATTAAGCATAAAATCTGCATGTATTTACACTTGAGTGGTGTTTTTATATGCTTATATCACTCAAAGTTCATAAAATATCACGAACATTTAGTTTTCATTGAAAATCGAAAGGCGACATGGTAAAATGTCACAGTCACAGTGGCAAAAAACTATCACAAATTTTCAATGATGAATGTTTCCCTGTGGCATGCCATATTAAGTCTAAAAATATGTACATACTTAATATAGCCATTTTATAAATTAAGTATTACATTGGGTCACGAAATATAAAATAACTATTCACCTTTAAAACATTTTTGAATGGTAGCAGAATATAAAAAAAACTTTTCTCCTCACTAGCTCATAATGCGCTCGTTTATCCTTTAATACAAGCGGGTAAAAACGCTTTTTATCAACTATTGCGTAAAGTAATTTCACTTTGGCTCTAATTCCTATGGCCCACTACTGACTAGTGCAAGTGGATCCATATGACCGTAGTAAACATGCGCAATCGGAGCTCACATGTTAAATTGGTCAATTTTCATTGGTGACTTCGTAAGCCATTGGCTATATTTAAGCACCAGGAGTAACTCTACTACGATACGATAGGTTTCTACATTGAGTATTAAATGTTTTTTTTTTAAGTTAATTTACATTTGGGTGAGATTTGTAATCATATTTCCTCGCAACAGTGAGGGGAAGAAAGTTATATTACACTTGGCGGCAAAGTTTGTTCAAGTCTCATGCCTTGAGACCTTCGCAATGCTCAATATTCCAGTTTTTGGACCACTCGCTGCGCTCGTTGCTCAATTTTGGAATCTTTCACTATCTCGGGTTTCAATTCAATATTGGCACGACAGTTAAACAACAACTTTGCCTCCTTGTATAAAAAATAACTATTGAAATTTTAGATTACATGGGTACGTAGTACACAAAACATAAAATCCACATAAAATATTTTAAAGACAAACGGGTCTTAATCGCGTAAACTTACGTTGAATTATATCCTGACGTTTCGGGCATGACGTTACACCCGTGGTCGCAGGCAGACTCCCCGACCCGTTTAAGACCCGTTTGTCTTTAAAATATGAGTGATAATCGTGAAAGTTTAAATCCACATAAAATAGTTCATAATGCATTGTTTTTGTATTATTATTTCTTTTAATTTTTTGCATGTTTGTATAAAAGAACTATACAGGACACTGAATTTATATTTCTATGAAAACGTTTCAAAACAATATCCCCTTACCATACATGAGGAGTTACTATGTAAATCTGATCCCCTGTACTATGTAAATATGGGTTCTCTAGACTAAAAGCACCGAATATATTTTTAGATATTTTAAAATATTGAAACAAAGAAAATTTGCATATTATAAGATTTTTATATAATTTAAAATGAATGTGCGACTAAATAGACACAGAACAATAACACTCTTATGTAATTTTTTGCTAATTTGTGCTGCCCGCTCTAGCAGAGCGCAAGCCCGCAGTACACGTCGGACTTTGGTCACGCGTAGGTACTCCATGAGGAGGATCCTCTAAACAGATCGAAACATGTCGAGCAATTATCGACATAAATTACGTGAGTAACCCGTTTGATAAATAACTTAATTCAAATTATGAGAGAGGTGCCTGTTTTGACTAAATGTTAGGTATCCGAATCATATTTTTTAATTTTCCCGAATCATTATTTTTTAATTTTCCAATATTATGCTTTACTTTACCTCTACTCAGAATCGATCGTTCAAATGTTTAAAATATATACCTTTAAGTTGTGATACTTCCTAGTTTTCAAAGAGAAAAATGGCTAATCAAATCACATCTTAGTACTTACTGTCTAATATTATAGCTATAATTTGGTTCATTTAAATTTTGTCATTTAAAAAAATATACACAAAAATTGATGGCATGAAAATTAAACATTCCCTTAATTGTTTTATGCAAAAGGCCAATTTCTCAAGTCTAATGATAATGATGAATAATGATCAGAGATCGGACGGATTTGCGACATTCTTAGTGACTTATACGTCATTTTGATGACATTTAGTATGAGATGTAACACAAAAATCCGATCTCTGATAATGATAAATAAATGTAAGTAAGGATCTAATCGAAAAAAAAAACTATGTTATCGACAAGTCCCTCTCCACACAATTATACCACACCTATGGCCAGGTCAAAAAGAGGGCAGCAAAAAACTCAAATTAACAACACCAAATGGTAGGTTTGTGCGTCCGGTTATAGCGTTACACACGAATTTTGGGGCTTATGTGTGTCAACGAGCTTATAAACTGTTTATTTTGGATGTGGTGTTTCAATATTACACTTTTTTATAATGGCACAATAAAGTGACTCACTCCACCTGATTGTAAGTGAAAAGTGGAGCCCAAATCGCGGCGGCAACGAACAGGAGACCAGCAGCAAAGGTGCATTTACTTAGACCAAACGAGCATTCGCTCATTCTATCCCCCATTTTACAGGTGCATTCAGACCAAACGAGCATTTGCTATTCTATACCCCGCTCTACGAAATCAACAAATCACGTTTTGTGTAACGATTGAATTTCGTAGAGTGGGGGATAAAATAGCGAATAATCGTTTGGTCTGAATGCACCTAACGAAATCAACGAATTTCGACGAATCACGATTTGTGTAAAGAACGAATTTTGTAGAGTGGGGGATACAATGAGCGAATGCTCGTTTGGTCTAAATGCACCTTAACCTGTCAGTTTCCACCGCCTTGCTGGCCAGCTAAATGCTTTTTCGTGCTTCTTCTTCTTCATCATCAACGTGTGTTCGGCCACCGTTGGGCATATGCTTCTCCAATTTGCTTCTACACAAAGCGGTCTGTTTCTCTCTTCCAAACTGACCCTGTTATCTCTTTTGTTTCATCGGACCATCGGGCTGATGATCTGCTCACACTTCTGCCAAGCCAATACTGACTACAACTGTTTAGGCAGGTGGAGACCAGTCACGGTGAGCCGTGAGCTAATAAGCTATGAACTATCGGCTATAAACACGAATAAAAGATACGCACTCCCGTGTAAATAAAGGAGACACGGCGATACTCTTTTATTTACACGGGAGTGCGTATCTTTCTAATTCATAGTTTAGTAGCTCGCGGTGAGATCAGTGCCTTAAGTCACGTATTAGTCGGTAAGGACGACACGTTTCGGAGGGTCTCCATTATCACTGGAGTCGGGCGACTCAGTACTTGATAATGGAGACCTAGGCTCACCAAAACATGTCCCGTGTAATGACTAAATATACGTGAGCTTAAACATAATTATATCTTAGTGTTAACGTCTCATGATAGTTACGAAAATTTAAATTCAATGGTACTTCAAGTTTTTTAACGGACTTCAACAAAAAGGGGGAGATTTTCAATTCTGAGTTCTGAATATTTTTTTTGCATGTTTGTTATTCAATTTTTTTTTAATCGAACGTATATAAAATTAAATGAAATGGACCCTTTGCACTTTGGCACAACATTTTTTGAAAAACTCATTGATGCATTTTACCACTTGACCACGCGGCAACGAACAGGACATTATTAGATATTAACCCATTATGTTCCATGTCAAGACCAAAACAATATCTGATATTTTAAACTAAAAAATGATAGAACACCCACTCCAAAAACTTTCGTAGGTCCAAACCTCGTAGCACCGATATCTCAATTAATCCCATTCCATGTTTGCTTGTTCCGTGTAATTTTGGAACAATTGTCCAGGATCTGGGGTGATGCGATCTTGCGTTGGTCGGCCGATTTACGTACGACGTGCGCACGATTGTAGACCGAGGTCTAACCATACCATTGGTTCGTCGTTGGTCCCATTGACACAATTATTTTGAAAAACTCATTGGTGCGAGCCAGAAATTGAACCCACGACCGCGTAGCAGCCGTACATTTTACCGCTTGACCACAATATATGTTCCATTTTAAGAAAAAAAAAATGACTGACATTTTAAACTAACAAATGATAGAGGGCCGGCATTGAAACGTGTCGTAAGCGACACTGTCTTTTCAATAGTTTTGAGAAATTTAATTAGTAAGCTGAGTGACGGTATAATAATACGATACCTAGGCTTAAGGCTGCGGCTCCATTGAGGCGGGAGGAGCGGAGATGTGCAAAATTGACCAATGAGACCGCATCACAGTGTTTCGAATTTTGAATTTGAAGAATGTAATTGGTCAATTTTGCACATCTCCGCTCCTCTCCGCCTGAACGGAGACGCAGCCTTAAGATTGACAGTGTTTCCTAGCGGCTAGCACATTTTATTAGGGTAGCACTATGGTGATAGTGACACGTAAGCGACAAAAATTGGGTAGATGTTTTCATGGAATGCTCCTAAACACCCACTCCAAAATTTTTCGTAGGTCCAAACCTCGTCGCATCGATATCTCAATTAATCCCATTCCATGTTTGCTTGTTCCGTGTAATTTTGGAACAATTGTCCAGGATCTGGGGTGATGCGATCTTGCGTTGGTCGGCCGATTTACGTACGACGTGCGCACGATGGTAGACCGAGGTCTAACCATACCATTGGTTTTGCAAAGTCATGGGACAGGCTACAGGTTTTGCTTTTCGAATCCTGTGTAGATAATCTTTGTATAAAGGATTTTTCTAAAAGCCTTTACCCAAACGGGATCCATGACTCAAATAAAGATAAACAATATATTAAACTACTTCTGCTCAAATAAATTATGAGAGTTCGTGGAAATAAAAAAGGCTATAATAAAAAAAGGATTTTTCTTTATATAGGTACTTAAGTATCTTGTTCGCAAATTGTATTTCTTTTAGTCCACAATCGTTATTAGTACCTAGGAAGATACAGTAAATTTTGTCTCAGCCATAATGCTTTGTGCCGATGTCTCAAGATGAAAGGCTTTCCTAATTTATTAAGGCACCAGTTTGCTATTACCTGAGTTTACAATGCGCTAGTAAAGAAACTGAAACTGCACTTGGCATCTTAATAACCATACCTACCCATTGTAAACTTCCATAAATTTAGAATAGAATAGAAAATGATTTATTGAGCCTAAGGTACAGCACCAAAACATGAATCTAAATAACTTAATTACTAAACACACACAATAGAAACAAAAAAACGAATAATAATAAAATAAGAGAAAAGTTACATTGAAAAAAATCTAACAATACAATATGTTGGTGCTGTCATAGTGGCTGCAAATGGACTCTACTCAGCATATGCTCTGGCATACCTAGGCATGTCAGAGCGCTGGTCTTCCGTAGAGCCCAGGGCCAAGAAAAAGCACAAACAGCACAATTTACAACTGTCAAACGTATAGTAGCATCAATAGTATTTACAAATTTTACAATATGGGTAACTTAATAAATTTAATAATCAATGGTTAGTAATTTGTGGAGGTCGAGTTAGAAGTTAGAAATTAGGAATTTCGTGCATAAGTCTCTCCCACTCCAACGATGAAGGCATATTTATAACACATATTTGGATGACCAAAATGTATGATTTTTGAAATTCCAAGGCCTGTTACCGCAAACACCGAAATTTGTAAATTTCGTAGATTTGACTCTGTCACACTACCAAGTCAACAGAGCGACAGAAAAAATCCCGAAATTAGCGGATTTCGAAGTTCGCGGTAGGACCACAGTAAAACTACAGATAGAAATATCATCGTCGTCTCTCAGCCTATGTATGTACCTTAACAATATGTAACATTTACAATCGCCCCAAAATGTTTACGACCCCTGCCGAAACCGCCCGTACTTTATAGGTAGTACGTTACCTCTGGCTAATCGAGAGGGACGCAGCTATCTGATGGAATGAGATCGTAAATTTTATGTGCGACAGCAATTTAAATTTTTAAATTTATATGGAGTTTATGGATTGCGTGCATTAGAGGTAGATTTTATACATAATATGTATTGTATATAATATTTTCTTCGGTTACCGCGAAGATTACTCATGAAATAAAACTATGAAAACGGATAAACTCGCGTATATTAATTAACTTTTACTTCATTCCGACGTTTCGAACACTTTGTTTTGTGGTCTGCGGGGTGTGCGTGTGGACTGAGGGACCACTTATATTTCAATGGTGGTTGGTATGATGGTGTTTGGTGAAAATTTAGTAGTAGTTGAGAATTATTTTGTAGAAAAATCCTGGAATTTGTAAAGAATTCACTAAAAAGTTATACAGCTAAACGTGTGGTCCCTCAGTTCACACGCTGAACCTTACAGTTCTGGGCAAGTGTTTAATATGTTGGCTTATTTTAATGTTATAGTTTTAGTAAAAACATATTTAAACGCATTCGTAATGACCGAAACGTAATTTGGCAATGATTATTTACTAAAAAGTCTTCCTTTTTTGGTCCCTGAGGGACCACATATAATAACTAATAAATCGGTACATTCGTACAAAAAATAAATGCATTTTTCTTTGCAAACATTAGTAAAAATCGCAAGGAAGATTGTAAAAGTTAAAGGAAAGCACAACTATTAATCAACTTCGCAAAATTTATATTTGTTTGTGGTCCCTCAGTTCACACACTATGAGTTAATAAAATAATCAAAATCTCCTAAAATATAAACATTATTAAAAGGTTTGTCGTACTGAGGTTTAGTTAAAAATCTTGACTACATAAATGTATATTTTAACGTGGATTGATGGCGTACAATATAAAATAAACAGCTTTTTAACATTTCCTTAGCAAAGCGTTCATTAGGGTGACCACACAATGAAAATCGTTTACTTACGTGACGTGCCTCATTTTTAAAATTGCTTACTAATATCAAATGGACCAAGGAAAAACTGCATACAGCCAACTACATTTTAGATTCTGTAAGCAAAATTACGAAATTAAAAACAAACTAAGTTTATGGTATCAGGTTTGGTGCGGTAAAATAATATATGTAGCTCGAATATACTTGTCCTGCGTATTATGTTTAAAAAATAAAAAGGCGGCTAATTAACTTGCATTGATGCGTTTGGTTTGTTATTGCTGTATTTGCAAATTAGCATTGTGTTGCAATGGATTTGTTATTTATACTCCTATTTTCCGGGTTGTTGATCTGGTAAGTACCTCCATTAAGCATCATTATATTCTAATAGTATGGTTTGTCAGGTTTACCATCATTTGCTTAACATTTTTTCTGAAATAACTAGAGCGATTTTATTACAATTGAAAAGTATTGCTTACACATTACGGGTAGTAGGGAGAAAGGGGCGAAAGGCACCTTTTCATTTCGAATAAATATGTACATAAAAATAGGTGGGAGTAATACAGTACGTATTTTCATTACTCCCTAGAAGGCTTTAATCCCGTCGAATCCGCGATTTAAGGAAAATTAACACACTTGCGCACCCGAACTTGAAATATTAGTGAGCGATCCCTCTGTTACCTCTTCACGCTAAAACCGCTAAACGAAGTTTGATGAAATTTAATAAGGTCATAGGCATGTAAATATTGTTTATAAAGATTTAACGCAGAGGAAGTCGCGTGTAAAAGCTAGTAATATATGTAGGACAATTTGTCATGTAGGAAGTAATTTATAAAATGAGCATTTTAGGAAATTTTCATGAGGTTTGTGAATCGTTGTTTGTTAAATAGCTATTTCAGAAGTTCCACTGCTGGACGTACACCGTAGGTCTCTCCTATTAACTATGCGTATAGACGCATTAGGATAGGAGGTAAATGCCCATAATCGCCGCGCTGGGCAAGTGGATTGACGATCGCAGTATGTGTCCACTATGATGACGCCGCTGCCCATCATCATTCTTTTATCAAATAATGATCAGTGACACTTCAATCCCTTAGTCGACTTTTGCGACACCCGCAGGAGGAGTTGGGGTGGTGACAAATGTATTCTTACTGCCGTCACCACACGTCCATACTATTAAAATAGAATGCTGCTTAATGGAGGTAATTACCAAATCAACAATCCGGAAAATAGGAGTATAAATAACAAATCCATTGCAACACAATGCTTATTTGCAAATACAGCATTAACAAACCAAACACATCAATTCCAGTTAATTAGCCGCCTTTTTATTTTTTAAACATAATACGCAGGACAAGTATATTCGAGCTACATATATTATTTTACCGCACCAAACCTGATACCATAAACTTAGTTTGTTTTTAATTTCGTAATTTTGCTTACAGAATCTAAAATGTAGTTGGCTGTATACAGTTTTTCCTTGGTCCATTTGATATTAGTAAGCAATTTTTAAAATGAGGCACGTCACGTAAGTAAACGCTTTTCATTGTGTGGTCACCCTAATGAACGCTTTGCTAAGGAAATGTTAAAAAGGTGTTTATTTTATATTGTACGCCATCAATCCACGTTAAAATATACATTTATGTAGTCAAGCTTTTTAACTAAACCTCAGTACGACAAACCTTTTAAAAATGTTTATATTTTAGGAGATTTTGATTATTTTATTAACTCATAGTGTGTGAACTGAGGGACCACAAACAAATATAAATTTTGCGAAATTGATTAATAGTTGTGCTTTCCTTTAACTTTTACAATCTTCCTTGCGATTTTTACTAATGTTTGCAAAGAAAAATGCATTTATTTTTTGTACGAATGTACCGATTTATTAGTTATTATATGTGGTCCCTCAGGGACCAAAAAAGGAAGACTTTTTAGTAAATAATCATTGCCAAATTACGTTTCGGTCATTACGAATGCGTTTAAATATGTTTTTACTAAATCTATAACATTAAAATAAGCCAACATATTAAACACTTGCCCAGAACTGTAAGGTTCAGCGTGTGAACTGAGGGACCACACGTTTAGCTTTATAACTTTTTAGTGAATTCTTTACAAATTCCAGGATTTTTCTACAAAATAATTCTCAACTACTACTAAATTTTCACCAAACACCATCATACCAACCACCATTGAAATATAAGTGGTCCCTCAGTCCACACGCACACTCTGCGGGCGACTAACAATGGAGGAAATTTTATAGATTTACCTCCATTAAAATAAGAAAGACAAGTACAAAACTACCCACAAAGAAAAATATACTAAACCACAGACAATACATTTTAAGGGTGGATGTAGGTACACACTAAATTTGCAAATGAAGCTAGTTATTCATTAAAAGTATTTTCAGAATGAAGCCAAGAGACCAAAAATAAATAAACTACTCCGATACTCAAACACAGAAAACTATCGATGTTCAGGGAATGAATATTTGCGAGAAGCACACAAAGAAGTGCCTCCACTAGCATTCGAACCCAGAACCAGCGGCTATGACACTGTTTTATACCCAGCTGCCCAAAAATTGAGTGTAATTTACGCTTGGCAAATAAAAGTTAACTAGTGAATCAATAATATAGGCCTGCTTTTTAACCGACTTCAAAAACAGAAGGAGGTTCTCAATTTCACTTTTTTTTTTGCTGTATATTACCCAATATCTCCGAGAATCGTGAACCGATTTTTTTGTGTGATCGAACGTGTATAACCCTGAGATGGTCCCGTTGGCACCAAGTTGGGGTCTGATGATGGGATCTTGGAGAAATCAAGGGATCTCTTTAAATGTTATAGGCGCTTTTGGTAATTTTCATTCATTTACTAGAATTTGCATTCAGTAAGTAGGATTTGATAATAGGAAACCAATGATGGAAACCAATGTTGGAAACCACAGATGATAGGATCTTGGAGAAATCGGTTGAAGTTGGTTGTTTTTAAAATTTTAATTTGGTGATTATATCCAAAACTGTTGAAGGTCGCAGGAGTCCGTAGTGGACGTCTTTTGGCTTATATGATGATGATGATGATCCAAAACTAATAAAACATTATTTAGAGCTGCATGCGATAATAAGCTTCACGGCCCTTCTATCTGATAACGGCTAAGATATATTTTTCCCTGTATAATTATCCTCATCAATGGGTTTTTACTATTTTAATAACCTTTGTATTCAATTGTATTTGCCGTGTGGTGACGGCAGTAAGAATACATTTGTCACCACCTTAGCTCCTCCTGCGGGTGTCGTAAGACTCGTCTAAGGGATTGAAGTGTCACTGACCATTCTACAAGATTGATGATGGGCAGCAGCGTCATCATAGTGGACACATTACTGCGATCGTCAATCCGCTTGCCCAGCGTGGCGATTATGGGCATTTACCTCTTAATGCATTTATACGCATAGTTAATAGGAGAGGCCTACGTCCAGCAGTGGACTAACATAGGCTGATGATGATGATGATGTATTCAATACCATAATGACCAAAAAAACTAATTTTAACTATACATTTTAAACAGCTTAGTTTACAATTGGCTCGACATAAAAACGACATTAAAGGACCCTATTTGACTTTTAATTTTACCTCAAAGGATAAATATGTTACTATGTCATCCACGTCCTTATCTATTTATTAGTATTAATATAACATTTTAACAGTACAGGAAAGACCAACATTGTTTCAGTTAATATAGTATTTCGTTCCTTATAACTCGTGCCGGATTACAGAACTAAATATTTAACTATCAACGAACCATTGAAATCATTTCTAGAATAATCGGAACCGAGAAAAATCATTTCTGGGATAATCGATCTATTTAGTACAAAAAATCTTATTACCAGGATGGAAAAAAACAATGAAAAAGTGATGTTACTATTCCAGAAACCAAAGTGTTTTAGTGTTCTTGCGTGGAGTTGTGCTTTCACCGCTTTTTATGTGTTCATGTTTCATTTAACTTATAATCTATATCCGAGACGATCAACGGAAATGATTCGATACGTAGTTAGGAACAGAGTATTTCTTTCATTTGTGCATATATTAATGATGTTAATGTTATGCTCTGACACTTTTAAAGAATATGAAATCGTTTTGAGCGACGCGAAATATTTTACGGAATCATTGCTGTTGTTATGGACTTTAGTGATGTCATTTGTTATCATTTCTCGTATAATAGTTTGTGCAGATGCAGAGTTCAGTAAATTACAACTTACTGTGTTTTGTGTTTTAGTTGCATGTTTTATTCAAATGTATATACAATATTTAATGAATGATATAGAAAAAGATTTTTCGGTGAATCCGATTGAATTATTACTTTTATTGAGAATTTTAGTTTTAATCGCTACCTATGCTATTTCTTACACTGCATTTATTATTTTAGTATCATACCTTTGGACATATAGTACGTATTCGGTTTATTACAAAAAGTTGTTGATACTTGCGTTTGTATTTTTAATTAATGATAGTGTAATGATTATTTTCGTAACGACTTTAGATATTATTTCTGACGATATATACCATAAAACATTGTCAGTATTGTTATGTTTAAGGATTATAATAGAAACAAATGTATGTCAAAGCTTAACTGCATAATTATATAAAAAAATACTTAATATCTTTTTCTTTTTTCTTTCTTCAAACATGCAATTCCTAGGTTACGTATACGTATACTTTTTTTTTGTATAGGTCGCGAATAATGTAAACACCTTGTATTCAAAATGTCCTTAATATTACATGACCTAATTTAGAAAAAAAAAATCGATTTTTACACTTGTTGAACACTTTTTAACATAGCCAATACTTTTTATCATAGCAACAATACGTTATTTTTTTTTTTTGGTGTCAGGCTGTTTCGTTAAGTCTATTCTTATTTTTTGATTGTCGGGCAAAAGGTGAGGTAATTATTACAACACATTGTGGCAACATTGTAATGAAAAAGAAATTTTATTACGACTTATTTCGAAAAAGTTTGATTATCTCAAGCTGAACTCTAAATATGGTTAGTATTGCACCATTAAATCTCTCGCAATGCTCGCGAGCACCACGTATGTAACAGAAAATATAAGTAAGTAAGTCAAAACATTAATTATCTTCATTTCACAAATAATTGACTACAATGATCCCACATGTGGTCTAAATCTTATTTTTACACCAAACGTGCTCATTCTATCCCCCACTCTACGAAAACGAATTACGTTTTGTGTAGCGAAAGAATTTCGTACAACTTGGCAAAAAAGAGTAGAAATTAAAAAGTAGCAACATCGTAGTGTCGTCCCTTTCAAATCAATATGCCTGAGAAAACGGGACGACACTACAATGTTGCCACTTTGTATTGTGTGTTGCCTGCCGTGAAACTGTTCACGTGATGGCCTCATCGGAAGACCTGGGTCGCGTTTTATAAAGTTACAATTTACAATTTCGCTGTTTGCCTCTCTTTCTAGCTAATATGTGCGTGCGTTAGAGAGGCAAACAGCGAAATTGTAAATTGTAACTTTATAAAACGCGACCCAGCGCTGGCACTCGCTAGCAACATGCTGAGATGAGGCCATTTCGTAGCATACACGCTTTTATTTGTAAAATTATTTTTCGTTGTTATATATTGTGGTTTTTTGTGTATGTTACGAATAAAGCTATTTCTATTTCTATTTCTACTTTTCAATTTCTATTCTTTTTTGCCAGGCTGTAGCGTGGGGATAGAATGAGCATTTGCTCGTTTTTTGTAAATCCACCTTTATGCTACCTCGTAATTCAATGTTTTGCGCTCCTGTTTTCTTTGCCAGCACCTAGTCGGCAAATCACGTCAATGGTCGACAAAGTTCGCTAACGACGCGGTCTAACGTGTATAAATCCACACTCCACTCGTAGTCCGAGAGCTAGTCAAACAAACGATACGGGGAGTGTTCCGAGGAGTTGTTCGGATTAATACCTGCCGCTTCTTTCCGCCACCGCCCTAAGCGACAATGTATTCATTCTCACCATTTAGATGGTTGGCGGTCCTCAACTGTGCGCTTTTCTCGTAAATTCCTGCCTCGCACAGCTAAACTTTGGAACGAACTGTCACAAGCGGTGTTTCCGGACCGATACGACCTTCAAACCTTCAAGAAAAGAGCGTACTCCTACTTTAAAGGCCGGCAACGCATTTGCGACGCCTCTGGTGTTGCGGGTGTCCATGGGCGACGTTAATCGCTTTCCATCAGGCGATTCGTCTGTTCGTTTGCCACCTATAGCATAAAAAAAAACGAAGATTCCTTTTTACGAACCATTTCACTCATAATTCAACCTTTTAATAGGTAACGACATTGACGACGTGAATAAAATATTCAATATCAAAAAAAGGGCAAAAAGTTGCATTTGTTGTATGGGGGCCGCCCTTGAAATTTTATTTTGTATTGTTTTTACATATTTTTATCGTGGTTCTTGAAATGCAAGCTGTAAAAAGATAAACGGACATACGAAGGCATAGACAGCGAAGTTTTACACAATACGGAACCCTAAAAAGAAGCCTTTCCGTTAATATCTGAGTAGCGTTATAGAAAGACCTGAGTTATTGCCCCACAAGTAAATAACAAAATTTGGTTTTAACCAATTTTATATAACTTCCCCACATTAACTTTACAGCTGTACTGTATAATATACAATAATGTTGTAGATGATGACGTTCAATCAACCTTTGCAAACATTTTTTTGTTGAAGAGCCTGCCGGAGGTCTCTATTAACTTCAGACCTCAGGGCAATGCGTATTGAAGCTCACAGTGACAGGTTTATGATTTTGGACGTTTCCGTTAAAGGACGACTGCAAAAGATTGTACACGACAGCTGTACTTATTGTCAAACTTAAATAGATATGAGAACTAAATAGATCAAGCGTTTCCTTCAACCGATAAAACTTTTTTCGATTTAAGTTCAATTCTGTGTTGGTCTCCAATGGTCTTATTCTTAAAGTTCTCTCACAGTTCTCACACTTGCCATTACAATTATTATGTATGAAAACGTATTTTTTTTTACGAAATTAACAAAAGCTGATATACCAGGCAATTTCTATTAATGTCCCAAGTAACCTGTCCAATTTAACGGAAATCTAAAAAAACACCCTGTATAACAAATTAAAATGGTTTTACTTGTTTCACAAACGCAGTACAGTTCTACCAGCCCATGAAACTCTAATGTCCCATGTTATATTGTCAGTGAGATGGTGAAACACGCTGCATACGGGCCTTTTTTTCAAAATTGTTTCCCCCCCTTTTTTTTGTAACTTTAAGTATTTTTATATGATATCTACTCAGAATAGTGAGTACTTTCGATGCTGATAGGACAAAAAAAATTGTCCCGAAAAATTTACGTAACTATTTTTCAAACTTTCCATTCCGTTACCGCCATACAAAATGTATAAAAATATGGTAACGGAATGAAACCTTGGGACATTTTTTTTTCTCCTATCGGGATCGAAAGAGCTTGCGACTTTGAGTGGAAGTCACATTAAAAGTTCCAAACGTAAAAAAGTGAGGGGATACACGTTCCAATTTCGTGCTCGGCTCTCGGCCTACCTCAGGGCCAATCCGCAACTCGGAGTTTCGGGCAGTTTTCTCCAGTTTTCGCCTTCGCCTGCCAACTCCGAGTTTTCTCTTTGTCGGTCTACTTAGCGAGTTACCGTGAGTTATTATATGTACGTAACAGTAGCCGTACTATGAGTTTACAAGTAGCGCTTACGTTAGGTTTTACTCGATACGTAAAGCAGGCCATCGCGCTCGCTCCAATATATCAGTGCGAGTGCGATAGAATGCTTTCATCATCATCATCATCATCAGCCTATGATAGTCCACTGCTCGTCGTAGGCCTCTCCTATTAACTATGCGTATAGACGCATTAGGAGGCAAATACCCATAATCGCCACGCTGGGCACGCGGATTGGCGATCGCAGTAATGTGTCCACTATGATGACACTGCTGCCCATCATCAATCTTTTATTAAATAATGGTCAGTGACACTTCAATCCCTTAGTGGACTCTTACGACACCCGCAGGAGGAGTTGGGGTGGTGACAAATGTATTCTTACTGCCGTCACCACACGGCCAATGCTTTAAGTGTCGAGTAAAACCTAACGTATCCTTTACTTTCCAACTCATGGTAGGTACGACTACTGCTATGCTATTCTCTTATTTACACATTCGACGCTGCGTTCGTCAACGAGCTCGACGTCGAGACAGCCTTGTCTAAAATCCTAGCTGTTTTATTTGACATTAGGAATCGAGGCTGTGAACGAGGTTATGGGCGAGTTCGTCGCTGCTTTTCGTTAGAGAATACGAAGTTCAAGTCAAACTCTCGACGCAGTGTAGTTCCAGCTCACGCCGCATTCGTCGCCGAGCACTAGTGTCGTTTAAAGTACATTAGTGAATACCATTTTTAGGCTCGACGCTGCCGCAGCGCTGACACAGCGCTGACAGCAAGGCGGTTTCCTTAGTGAATAACACTGCAGTAGCCCTACCGTGAGCTGCTGCTATGTTATTAACGCGCATTTATTTTCTATCCATTCCGTTCCCACTCGCGTATTACTGCGAGCCAGTCGGATAGTAAGTAATCGTCATAATCATCATGTCAGCCGAAAGACGTCCACTGCTGAACATAGGCCTCCCCCAAAAAAGGCCGCAGCCCTGAGGTTCTGGCGACCCTCGGTGTCCTGGTTATGGTAGCGGCCAGGGTGCTAGTGGGGTCAGGGGTGCAAAGATCCGGCTACCACCACCGACGACCCCTGGCCCTGGCAACGTACAACACACGTACACTGCGGACCGACGAAAAGTTAGTGGAACTGGAGGAAGGATTGAGCAGGTTGCGTTGGGACGTTGGGATAATCCTAAAGTCCGGTAACTTGCTCTATTTCCGGGAGGGCAACCAGCAGTCCCAGGGAGGTAAACTGAAATAAACGCGCGTTAATAGTGTAGCGACAGCTCATGGTAGGGCTACTGGTCTTTATGATTTTACTTGCGCTTAGCACGCTTAGCGAAGAGCTTTTGCACGCAATATGTTTAGGTGAATATTCTAGTTACACAGGAGGTCATACAGGATGTATTTTTTGTGTATTGATCAAAATTTTTATGAACTTTTACTTTCGGACTAAAATCCAAATTGCGAATAAAAATCGGCAATCATTCCTACTAAAAAAACCGGCCACACTCTTCACACTTTCATTTAAAGAGGTCATTTAAATTATTGAATGATTACGTAGTGATCGTTATCAACGTGCGGTATTGGTGGCAAAATATGGTTGACAGAAAAATCAAATACTCAGGTATTTAATCAATCATTAAAATTTCAGAAATTATAGTTATTTTAATTACAATAATTATTTTAAAAAAACGTTCACGTCAAATTGAAAAATCCATTCAATAACACTGATCTTACTCCACTTGAAATAGTTGCTTGAATATTCATTATATATGAATAAAATAGGATTTTTGTTGGAACAGTATAAACATACTCCTTGCACCATAGCTAGCCGGTTGATATGACTCCTATGTCACGCGTCAAAATCTTTATGCCATTTGTCGTTTTCTCTTTACGGCTTTGCCGAATGTGTTGTGCTTATTGCTGTTCCTAATAATTATATTAATTCTATTTAATATACACGGTATTACTTCCTTTAATTTTTTACTTGTTGTTACTTTTTCTGTCAACCATAGCCATTGCCACGGAAAGTGCACGTAGATAAATCACTAAATTGATTAGTCTTATTATTCCATTGTGATATCAAAATCACGTTCGAAATTAGGGTTTTTGATACATTTTCCGCCACTACGAGGCGGTGCGATGGCAGCACTGTGGCTTAAGGTCCAACGAATTGTCGAAATAAATACTCGAATTTAATTATCTTTATCATCATCATCTCAGCCATAACACGTACACTGCTGCTATGCTATTCTCTTATTCACACATTCGACGCTGCGTTCGTCAACGAGCTCGATGTCGAGACAGCCTTGTCTAAAATCTTAGCTGTTTTATTTGACATTAGGAATCGAGGCTGTGAGTGAGGTTGCGGGCGAGTTCGTCGCTGTTTTTCGTTAGAGAATACGAAGTTCATACATTAAACGTCAAACTCTCGACGCAGTGCAGTTCCAGCTCACGCCGCATTCGTCGCCGAGCACTAATCTACTAACTGGAGTTCGAGGCCAAAGAATCTACGAAAATATTGCCACAACAATGAAATGTTCTTACAATAGTAAATCCTTATTTTCTAAAAACAGACGTTGAGATATGTTATTTATTGGTAATTTTAATTCTTTAATTTATAGAAACAATATTATTTACTTTTTTTCATGTAAATATAAGATATTTTAATAAAAACTTATTTATACGCAATTATTAGTAACAAAGTCGATATTGCGCTGGTATCACCTCAGGTGTTAATAACATTTGGTACAGCAATTTAACTACACATAAATTAAAAGGTAGGTATGGTTAAATTACTAAGCAGTATAAGTACTATACTATTACTCAGCAGTTTTAACCCGTAATAAGGCAGGGGTGCCTTATTACGGGTTAAAATTATGGGAAAGAAATTTGGACATGTAAAATGAAAGCATTTTTTGTATTTTATTTTTTATTTGTCTTCTTCATCACTTATCCTCCCGAGTCCTGGGTAAAAATCGAGTACACTCCCTTAAAAGCCGAGAGGCCTTTATGCCCGGGCAAGCGGATTGGCAATCGCAGTAATGTGTCCCCTATGATGACGCTGCTGCCCATCATCAATCTTTTATCAAATAATGGTCAGTAACACTTCGATCGTCGACTCTAACGACACCCGCAGGAGGAGTTGGGGTGGTGACAAATGTATTCTTACTGCCGTCACCACACGGCTAAAGTGCGTCCATACGCGTAACTAATAGAAGAGGCTTCTGTCCAGCTGTGGACGATTGAACGTAACTCAGTCGCCAGGCTGATGATGATGATAAATATTATAAGATAGCAATTAATATACAATTTCCCATGGTTAATAGACGATTAAACTCGTATTAAAGATCTGCCCTGCGGCAAATTAATTACGTTACAAAGCATATTGAAAGTAGATCACAAGGAATTTGTGGGAATACTGCGGTAACATTGTTAATGGCATTCTGTGTTTAGCATTCAGTATAATACCAGTGTAAAATAAAATTTACTTAAGCTAATTTTTAGGGCTGTGATCGTAAATTAAAAAAAAACATGTAAACGTGCATGCAGACCAAAAGAGCATTCGCTATTCTATCCCCCACTCTACGAAATCAACGAATCACGTTTTGTGTAACGATCGATTTTCGTAGAGTTGTGGGTTAGAATAGCGAATGCTCATCATCATCATCAGCCTATGATAGTCCACTGCTGGACGTAGGCCTCTCCAATGAACTATGCGTATAAGCACATTAACTAGGAGGTAAATGCCCATAATTGCCACGCTGGGCAAGTGGTTGTTGATCGCAGTAATGTGTCCACTATGATGACGCTGCTGTCCATCATCAATCTTTTATCAAATAGTAGTCAGTGACACTTCAATCCCTTATAGTTGACTCTTACGACACCCGCAGGAATATAATAATAATAATAATAATAACCCCGCGGGGGCAGCTTGTGGCGAGCTGACGGTGAGTGGCGACACCGCGGACCCCTATTCCAGAGGGCCCTTTTATATGGCCCTCGCCTCTGTGCTTGCCTTGACCGGCCGGCCAGAGTGGATTCGCAAGAGCGGGACCTATGCTCCAGGTTGGAAGTGTAAAATGTCATAACGCCGGCGGCCCTTGAACGGATTACCGGGATCTGGCTACCGCAGTCTCACCTCTCGACAACCTCAAAGCCACTCTGAAGTGTTGCGCTATTGTCGCACTGTGCGTGCGGCCATTTGTAGGGCCCACTAAATGAGTTGGCGAGTCACCACCTGCCTTTTTACAATTTTGAGACTGATTGTCACGGCAGGTGTCCGCTAGTCTCCTCCTATAACCCAGTATCCATCCCATCCAATATACCAACCATAGCCCATGACCTTAGTTTCCATCGCAGTCACAGTGCTGCACTGCAATAGTCTTTGCACCTGGCGGGGACCATCTCCGGACGTATCATATTGTGCGGTCGGGGATGGTATCCGCCACGTGTATCCTTTGCTCTATATTAATTGTCTTAAAGGGCCTCTGCGCTGTTGGCTTCGGCCCCACGTATGCCTCCCAAAGGCCCGGGACCCCATGGTCCCGAGATATGGCAAAGACGTACAAATAATAATAATAATACCGTTTATTTGTTCAACATAGGTGCAGTACATACATACAGGTCTTAGGAGAAACAAATAGTTTATGATCACTATGTTGGGCCGTTAGGCGTACAAATATTTGTAGCAATTAATGGTGTGCACAGTGCAGCAAGGATGTGTTCCATTAATCATAATCTAACCTAATCTAAGGAGTTGGGGTGGTGACAAATGTAAGGTAAGGTGGGCTAAGATGGAACGGTTTTTTTAATGGGGTAAGACAAAAAGTCGTCCTTCTGGCACAGCGTATACAGGTAGCTTTTTGTCTTACCCCATTAAAAAAGCCGTTCCATCTTACCCCACTTTACTTTATTCTTACTACCGTCACCACACGGCAATGAATGCTCGTTTTGTCTGAATGCACCTTTAGATAAATAAATATCTTGAGACATCTTCCACAAAGCGACCTAGTCCCGCGGTAACCTCAATTAAGGCTTGTGATGATGCGGGTGCAAGCGACGATAGATATAATAGAATAGACAGATACATATAAATACTTAAATACATAGCCAGCCAGGCCAAGGAACAAATATTTGTGATCAATTAATACGCACAATACATAATGCCCTCGCCAGGATTCGAACCCGGAACCTCCAGTTTCGTAGGCAGGGCATCAACTAAGCTATGGAAGCTGAAAAAGATGTAAAGCTAATCTTGGTTGCCAATTTTAGATATGCGCTACCTCAGACCTCAGTAACATTTAAAAAAAATGTATACGAATCTGTTAACTTGCATTATTCCATAATCATTTATGCACATAATAATTTTCTAAAACGGTTCCTGGTTTTATTTTAGGAGTCAACACAAAGGGTTGTCCTCTACGAACAAATAAAACATGGAAGCCGCACGCCATATAAAATTGCCTTTCAAAACGGTTCTAAATTTTAATTGACAAGTGTCATCTCTTTTTCAAAGCATCACGGTAATGAATATCAATATCAACCTATAAAAACTTAAACCACCATTTGAAAATAGTTGTGATTGACCCATCAAAGTTTTGATTGGCTATATTCTATAAGCGTTTGTCAAAGTTGTTGCGCCGAAATATGCGCGGTGTTAAGAGATGCGCTAATTGCGCTATATCCTGCCCATCTTGGCACAATTGAACAATTAATTGCTTTTGGGGGCATTTTTAAACTGGCGTTAGATGTCCATGTTATATTATGATTGGATGTTGTCCTTGAAGGGATTCGAACACGAAACCTCCAGCTTCGCAGGCCGTCAATAATTACATATAGGTACAATCAAAATCATCAAGCCAAACATCTTTTTCTTCCAAATCAACACTCTAAACAAGTTTTACATAAGCATAAACAGACAATATATAATTAAGTCAATATTAATGATAGACGTATAATTAAATACTAGTTTTGCATCGAACTCACAATGAGCGACCTTATTTGGGGACGCCCACGCCTAATACGATGTGAATACGTTGGATTTATATGGATAAGATAAACACACTCGTAAATATTAAGGTACAATCGACAACACACCTGTGAACACAGGCAAAGTGCCAAAAATATGTAAAAAGAACTTTATTGCCTGGACATAAAGGTGTGTATACATATTTCTGGCACTTTGTCTGTATCCACAGCTGTGTTGTCGATTGTACAATGGGACAAGAAAGGACTATTTTTCGGTGAGTTGAAAGGAGGCCATAAAAAAATCATAAATGTATTCTCACTAACTTTTACCTACAGATGTATAATATACGTGATAAAAAAAAATCAAGTCTCCAATATAAATTTATTTAATGCCGCTCAACCGAATAGCTTAGGAGTAATCGACACTCAAAATTGCACTATTTTTTTTTCAAGACACAACCGAAAACCTTCTTGGCTTAAGATCGGACTAGTATCTAATTTTAATTCTAAAGTAAGGAAGGTGCATAGCTTTCTGGTAAATATCGGATCTCCAAAAATTCTCTAATTTTTTTTAGACGTTCGTAGCTCAAGACTGATGCGGCTGAGCGGTTGCTGCATACTAGTGAGAGGGGCGGGGTGAAATGGCGTCATGCATAATATTGCCAGTGAGGAAAAAATACTACTATTTTAGTAGTTATTGCGGTCATCCGATTTTACATTAGATCCGAGTGTACTTTATATTAGATTAGGAAGTTTAGCACTTCATTATGTAGTTGGGTCTTTTTTACCTTAATTTTTTTTGCTATAATACACTGGTGACACAAGCATGTGACATCACTGAACAGCATACCCCAAAAATACCTGTATAATTGTGTGAAATAATATTGTGTCATTTCGTACTCTGAATCACGAGCTCTTCTGAGTTATCATATCCTAATAGGATGAAAATATTTTAGATTATTATATAAATATATTTTTTACATATATTCTATGGAGGTAATAAATGAGACATGGCCGTGTGGTGACGGCAGTAAGAATACATTTGTCACCACCCCAACTCCTCTTGCGGGTGTCGTAAGAGTCGACTAAGGGATTGAAGTGTCACTGACTACTATTTGATAAAAGATTGATGATGGGCAGCAGCGTCATCATAGTGGACACAATACTGCGATCGCCAATCCACTTGCCCAGCGTGGCGATTATGGGCATTTACCTCCTAATGCGTCCATACGCATAATTAAAAGGAGAGGCCTACGTCCAGCAGTGGACTATCATAGGATGATGATGTAATAAACGAGAATAGAAAAATAAACGGAAACTTTATTCTCTTACTGTTAGTATGTCAAAGGTTTGCGATCTTGACTAGAAATACTCGTACTGATTACTGACCCAGTTTGTTTAAACGTTTAAAGTACCCCAGATAAACGGGATTCGTGAATGCATCATTTCTCCACATCAAAAAAAATAGTTCACTCATCTGGCTTTAAAACAATACTATTAAGTATACAGGATGGAAATTCTTTTTGGGTCAGTGAGGGCAGCTGCCAGATCCAGAGTAGCTACGCCAAAATGGTCTTAGAAGCCCTTCCCTCGATTTTCAATTAATGAAGATTTGTTTTGAAGACGTTTTTAGATTTTAGAAAAAACTTACAGGGTGCGAGAAAATGGTCATTTTTGACAAACTTTTTTATGCCAATCGATACTATTTCTATCCAGGATAAAAGCTTGTATGGAAAGCTACCAAACTGCCCTCACTGACCCAAATAAATATTCACCCTATATACCTATTCAAACACACGAGACGATTTTATAAATACTAGCGACCCGCCCCGGCTTCGCACGGGTACTATACCTAAATAAAAACCTTCCTCTTGAATTACTCTACCTATTAAAAAAAATCTCATCAAAATCCGATGCGTAGTTTTAAATATTTAAGCGTACAAAGAGACATAGGGACACGAAAAGTTACTTTATTTTATACTATGATAATATTTGCTATTCACCGGGCTATTTCGGAGTGAAGGAAAGTTTACACTTATCTATTTTGTTGCGGCGTATCCATAGTAACATAGCCTATAACTTGTCACGATCAGGCGCCTGCGCGACGGCGCTTGCGCTGACACCGTTACATGTTATTGTGTGGTCTAAGAAAAAATAATATGTCATATAGTTTTTAGAGCTGGCGACTACCCCCCACAGCATTCTCAGTACAATGCCACAAGGGCCAATCTTAGATAGCTTTGGTTAGTTAGTTAGATTTAATTTATGTATAATAAATTGTACAGTTTTGAAAATAAATACCGAAAAAAAGATGTCATATTCCAAAAAAAAACGAAATCACAAATGGCCAAGGTGACATTTGAAAAATGAAAAAAATACAGTAATGCTACTATACTCTGTCTGTCTATCGGTGGCAGTAGAAAAAGGCGGCAAATTCATATTTTGTATGGAAAGACAAGTCTTTGCGCCTGCATTTCTTGAATTTGCCGCCATTTCCTACTGCCAAGATTCGTTGGACAGAGTTTATTTAAAACAGTATCAATCTATTTATGAAAATAAAACTATAGAAACGGATTATATCGCTTATTTTAATTACTCCGACGTTTCGATCCATTTAAAACATTCGAGTGGCTATAGAATAAAATAATTTCATTTTTCCACAATTAATCGTCCATACGAATAGTAATATAACCTTTTTCCAGCGGTAGACTGAAATAGGCTGATTATGCTGCCCTCCTAGGCATTAAACTAGTTTTAAAAGAATAATCAATCCAAAAACATACCTAATTTGCAGTTGAATAAAGTGAACAATGGATTAACACTTCAAATCTAGTTACTGCATTTATGATTAGGAGGATAATGATTAAAATCTCAAAAACGTAAGCACCTTTCCAAACCATCTGTATTTATTTGCAACTCTTTCAGAAAGCCCAAAATACCTTCAATATTTATACCAATCCAACAAAATTGAAAATCCAAAGAGGCAACGATACTCCGAAGTTTCCCTCGTAAATTCACGTATTCCATGCACTCACATAATATAACTTCACAAAGAAAAGTTTTTAACTTGGCCCAAACTCGCCTAAACACTTCGTCGACTCGAGTTTCTTAAGACAGAAAAGTCATAACTCCATCACATTTCAATAGAACATAATCAATTTTAGAATCGAAGCCTGACACTCGTAGATTTCAAAAGGACGTATGTCTATAAGGAGTTAATAATGATATACGTCGTATAGTTATCAAAAGTTAGTTCGCAAGTGGTTCGGCGGGTTGATTTGACTAAAAACGGTCAAGTATTTCTTGGAACAAGTTTAGGAATGTTGTGCTTAGTTTTTTGAGTGTTAGTTTTGTGACGTGAGATTTTTTGCAGTTTATAATTAGTTTTGTTTTACCGAAGATGGAAAATTTTGTACTTTTTTTATGGTAAAAGTAGCAAGTAAACCATCATAAAGGATGCTTGATATAAATCTGCTCTTGCCTGTTCAATTTCAGACGTGTAACATATGCGATGATGCCGGATAAAAATTACTTTCATGGTGCATTTATACTATTTTTAATCTAAACTTTGACTTACAACGAATTAACTTAGGTAGAATCGGGTGCCATTTAATTTTCAAATTGGTAATAAATAAAACACATTAAAATTCTTTGCATAGTTCTTAAGAAATTGTTGTAACGTCTGGTTGACATAAAATAACTTGTAATCATAATCATAGAACTGCATGGCCACTTTCTCGCCAACATCCTCGATTTCAAAACACTTGTCAATGACCTAGTAATGATTACGCATTTTAAGTAAATGTTTAAATCCTTTGTAGTTTCTTATACATCCCCTTTTCCAATAATGTCATCCAAAATAACAAGTCATCGCCGAAGAATTTTACAAGCCTCATATCGAATCACACATTTCGACCCCCAAAAATCTATAACCTTCCATGCGTGCCTTCCATTACCTATGCTACATCCAACATCCCTTCTTTCACCGTTTGAGTGAGGTTCGAAAAAGACATCATTTTTCACTACCCCGCGTCAAGGTAGGTAATGAATGAAGCCTTTACAACCGCCAACATAACTTTGCTATCTCCAAATTACAAACGCAACCTAAACCAAACGGCATACAACTGAATTCGAACTTGCCAAAGCGTGTTTGAAAAGCTGTGCTGTCGGAACGACTAATGATAGCTGAGCTCCGATACCGTAATTATTTTCCCCTATCACGCCTGTTTCCTTTTAAACATCGGTGGGGGAGGGGGCTCTTTTTAGAGTGGACATCTTTTGGATTTTTGGTACTTGGGTTTTCGGAGGTCAAACCCGCGAGTGGCTTTTGTTACCTATATGGTTTCAGGAATGGAAAGTGTATATTTTTATTGTATGAATTATTCAATAACGATAGTATTGTAGCACGATGGAATCGTATTGGATTTTTATTTTAACCAATAACACGTGAACAGCACGAACATGTGAAGGAAATGATTATATTTACATTTGTTATAAACCATAAATGGTCATGGTTTTATAATAAATAAATACAATAAGTGTCGCGTCAAATGTCGTGCATATATTACTTGTAAAAAAAGATTGTATCAGTTTAATCAAGTCTTCCTTTCAAATATTAAAAGACAAATAAAAATTTAACAAGATTTTAAAAACATAATGTAAAATACGAATACTGTTCAAGATATGTTTTATTCTATACAGAACTGGCAAAAAGTAGGGCAAGAAAATAATATTCAGGAATTAATTCATAGCAGACTGGAAATCATTTTCATATTTTCGTTTAGTCCTAAATGTGTGAAATCAGAGTTCACAAATTACCAGGAGTTGAGATTTACTTGTTGGCTCTAAAAAAGTTAAACTCAGTTGAGTTTAACTTTTACCTGGTAATGCACAATCTCGAAATTCAAACATGTAGGAAATTATACCAAAATGATTTCCTGTTTGCTAGGAATTAATTCCGCATAACGTTTCATACGGATCTAATTTTCTTGCCCTATAGTTCTTTCAAACCCTTAGTCAGCTCTTACGGCACCCGCGAAAAGAATTGGGTTGGTAAAAAATGTATACTTATTCTTACTACCGTCATCACACGGCAACGGGATAGAAATATCACTGACCATTCTTTGATAGAAGATTGATGATGGGCAGCAGCATTATCATAGTGGACACATTACTGCGATTGCCAATCCGCTTGCTCATCAACGTGGCGATTATGGACTTTTACCTCCTCATGCGTTTATACGCATAGTTAATAGGAGAGGCCTACGTCCAGCGGTAGATTGAGAGCTGATGATAATAGTTATCTCAGCATCATATTTTACAGTAACAGTCCTTTCATATACTACAATCAGAGTAAACATAAGACAGGCGACTCAGGTTCCCATTTTCCTTTCTTTGCCCAGTTTCACAATCCTATAAATAGCTCTTGTATTTCCAAGAGATAAATCTCCATTGTGCTGTCTGGCTGTGTCTATCGCGAGGGAATGAATTCTTAAAATGCACATTAGAGTTTAGTGCACTGAAATGCAATATAGATGTCTAGCGGGTAAAACGAGTTTGTGGGTAAGTGATTAAAGGCGCGGATTTTGCAGAATGCATGTATTTTTAAAAGATTTTTCTTTGGGACACTAACGGTTTATTGTTTCCGTCAGATTAAATTATCGCTATTCTTTTTCCAGGCATATACAGGTTATCTTCGGAGTCGGAGACATTATTAGTTTTTTTTTAACTCCACTAACAACGGTAACTAGTAACGAAAATCCCGGGACTCGTTAAAAACTGACAACTTCATATTTTATTTTATTTTATTTATTCATTTATTTAACCTTTAAAGGCGATATCGGGGTAGGTACCAAAAAGCATTCTTGAGATAATGTGAGATATTAAACTAAGTGAAGGGTCCACGGAAAAAACATGTCTAGTCATTTTAAATTACAGAAAGAAAAACAACTTACTTTTAACGGTACAAGTTGCAAATTTGCCCTGATTTTCGCAAGGACTAGACATGTTCTTTCCGTAGACCCTTCAAGTAGACTTTTTTTATTCAAAAAAAATTTTTTTTTTTCAAAACTGTAGAATTTTTATACCTACATATATAAAATCTAACTAATTACTAACCTGTCTAAGATTGGTAGACTTAATTTTTATGTGCGATTAATGATAAAATTAGTGTTCAACACAATTCCGGTTGTTGTCGTGTTTTAAATACACACTTCATGTTTTATTGCACTTAATATCGTAATGGACTATTTTGTACCTATACCTAGTCTGTATATATAAGCACCTAACCTAAACTATTTTTGCATTTTATGAAATATTATACTGTATCAAACTTTACAAGTAAAAACTACTTTTCCTGTGCCATCAGTATCGTAATAAAACCTAAAATCAGTATCAATATTATTACTTACCTGTATCCGTATTTCTGAATAGCTACCCTTTTCAAAGGAAATTAGATCTTCCTGGTTTCATATTGATTCTCGGAGAGCAATTTATGGATACTAACGTTGTTTGTGGATTGATTTACTTGATGCACTTACTGGCTATTTGTTTTCTAAAAACTCAAGTTTACAATGATAACGTTTTCTAACCAGAATTTCCATTGTCATTTAATTTTTTTTTGCTTTGCTTTGCGCACGCTTCGCGTGCGTAGATTTCTCTATTTAAGGCACTTGTTATGATAAAAAAAAAACGTTCGATACACGTGTAAAAACTTTTTTTTAACTCGGGTGATGGTCGCCCTCGTTTCACTCGGGCTCCAACTTTCACCCTCGTTGAAAACTTGCATCGAAATGTACTATTTTATTTGATGATGATGTTGAATCGCCTGTAAACTTTAGCAAAACGTTTCCATATGGCGACCAGAGGGCTGGCCAGTACCTTGCACAACGTTTAAGTATAGCAATACAACGGGGGAATGTGGCCAGCTTTCTGGGTACCTTGCCCACTGACAGCGATTTAGGCCAAATTTTTTATTTATAGGTAGTTAAGTCCTTATATTGTTTGTTTTCATTTTATGTCGTATTTTAATAATAAAAAGTTTACTTAAATTCTTCTGGAATTAATAAAGTTATTTTTATTTCATTACAATTGTACATTAGTACGGTCAAATCGTACATAATTTTACCCTAAACTCGCAAATCAAGTAGCATCGCTGCATTTTTGGTATGTTGTTTAGACACCATAGGACAGTATAAAACCATATTTTGCAAGCAAAACAAAATTGTGCTAGCTGGGTAGTACGTGAAAAACTGCGAAATTTACGGCCATTTTTTAGTTTCTGATTTTTATTTAAAAAACCTTACGTTTTTGATATCATATGTAAATAAACGTTTAAAGACTAATAAATTTCCAACAAGTTGAGCTAACATGCATTACCGTAGGTCTTATAGTTTCAGAGATTCGAGACTTTGAAAGTACCCCTTTTTGTAAACTAGATAAAATTTTGTGTTTTGCTAACGTTTTCGACTTAATATCGCCTCACCTAATTATGCTACGAAAAACATGCAATAGTGACCTTATAGCGCATTTAATATTCTTTAATTTAAGGGTAAAATTAGGTCAGTGAACTTTGTAGTTGAAAGTATAAACCCGAAATTCCAAAGGCAGGAGGCCCGCTATCTAAGTTTTTCATACAAATCGCAAGTCGAGTTGCAAAGCTGCAATTTTGGTATATTATAAAGGCCTTATAGATATATACGAAAATGCATATTAAAAGAAAAACAAAAAAATAATTTGGGCATAGGACGTAAGAAACGGAAAAAAATTCGCACTTTTTTTAGTTTTTGACGTTTAACTAAAAATCTATTATCTTTTTGATACTAATTGCTATAAAACTAAGAAAGAACATTAAATTTGAAAGGATTTGAGCTACGTTGCTTCACCGTAAGTTATATATATTTTGAGATACGACATTTCACAAAGTGCCCTTTCATCAAAACATAAGCAAATTTTAGGTTACGTTAAAGCTATTCACTAAATATTGGCAAAACGTTCGCGCTAAGGGAAAAAAAGTAATTGTAGATAACAACTACATTAAATTTGGAACAAATTGAGCCGATAACAATTACTGTAAGTCTTATAATTGGGGGTATGCGAGGCTTCAAAACATGCACTTATTTTCTTAACTTAATGAAGGGCACATTTTGAAATGTCGTATCTCTAAATCTATATAATTTAGGGTAATGCAAGGTAGCTCAAATCCTTTCGAATTTAATATTCTTTCTAAGTTTCGTAGAAATTAGTATCAAAAAGATAATAGTTTTTTAATTAAACGTCAAAAAGTAAAAGAAGTCCAATATTTTTTCTGTTTTTTTCGTCCTATGCCGAAGTTCCGTTTTTGTTTTTCTTGTAATATGCATTTTTGTACGTCCTTATAGCGCCTTTATAATATACTAAAATTGCAGCTTTGCAACACGACTTGCGATTTGTATGAAAAACTTAGATAGCGGGCCTACTGCCTTTTGAATTACGCGTTTTTATTTTCAATTACAAAGTTTACTGACCTGATTTTACCCTTAAATGAAAGAATATTAATTGCGCTATAAGATAATTATTTCATGTTTTTCGTAGCATAATTAGGTAAGGCGATATTAAACCAAAAACGTTAGCAAAACTCAACATTTTATCTAGTTTACAAAACAGGGTACTATTTGAAGTCTCGAATCTCTGAAACTATAAGACCTACGGTAATGCATGTTATCTCATCTTGTTACAAATTCATTCATCTTTAAACGTTACCTGATACATATTGTCAAAAAACGTAAGGCTTTTTTTATAAAAATCAGAAACTAAAAATAGACAGTAAATTTCACAGTTTTTCACGTATTACGCAGCTAGCACAACTTTTTTTTGCTTGCAAAATGTGGTTTTATACTGCCCTATGGTGTCTAAATAACATACCAAAAATGCAGCTTTACTACATGTTTTGCGAGTTTAATATACGATTTGACCGTACTACATATAAGGTATCAAAATAAAAAAACATTGTCACACATCAAAAAACCCTAAAGTGGCCCGGGGCATAGTTCCCAGAACGCTCGCCGCATTGCCTCTTTGTATGGCTAAACTGAGCCTCTGGGCGAAGTACGACCCTGCCCGTAGGTCACCAGACACACCGATCAGTTTTTTTGAAATTTCATTCACGAGTTTCTTTGTGTCTGATGACCAGGGCCCGAGGGTTTCAACCGCAAGTGCCATAAATATGTAATTGTTTTTTAAAAAAGCATATTTAATAAAGAGGTGACTTCAATATTGCCCCGGGTCTTCTAAATTTTCTGAAAATGTAGTGTAGTTATTTAGGGAAAAAAGTGTAGGAAATCCTTTCGTTCGTGTTTTAAGACACTCGTGGAGAAATAGCCCACTTTCAACCCTTGATAGAAATGAGATTTCTGTCGAAAACTTGTAGAAAGGAATCTGATTTGTATCAACTAATTCAACCCCCCAACATTTGCGTTCCTCCTTTAGAACCTGGTTCTGGTATACGTGCTCACAGTGTTTTGCCCCTACCGTGGATCGCTAGCGCCTTCGTAACTTACTTTCTATGCTCCTCTCACCCATTATCCTTGTATTTTCACCAGGTCAAATTATGGTGTGATGGCAGACAACATTTGTCACCAAACCAAGTCGGTGTCGTACGAGTATCTTATCTTATTGGGGCCTTTACGGATACACTTCGACCCATAGGGATCTTTTGTGTAACAAACGTACGAGTAAGAGTCGACTAAGGGATTTGAAGTGTTACATCATATCAGTCCACTGCTGGACAATGGGCTCTTCTTAGCCTATGCGTATTGCGTATGGACGCATTAGGAGGTAAATGCCCAAAATCGCCGCGCTGGGCAAGCAGGTTGACGGTCGCAGTAGTGTGTCCACTATGATTCATGATGCTGCTGCCCATCATCGATTTTCGATAAATAAATGGTCAGTAACACTTCAATCCCTTAGCCGACTATCCAACCACGGGAAGACTTGGGGTGGTGACTAAGTATTCTTACTGCCGTCACCATGAGGCAATTGATAAACTCAAATTTCTAAGGTAAAGGACTTATTGAGTAAATACGTGTTTGAAGTCACCTCATACTTAATACTTATACTCGTGTTTGTACGAGCGGGATGCACATAAAGTGAGTTATGTAGACGCTTTTGTTCAGGGCCTCATGGTAAGGAATTATTGAATACGAAAATCTATCGCAACTGCAGGGTTGTCAACGTTCGAATAACTCCGTGTTTGCATATTCAGACGCCTAGCGTAAATCTTAGAGCAAATACTTTTAACTCTATTTTGTTTGCGCTCAATAGGGCTATGTGTGTATTTCATTGTTAAGCAAAAGAAAAAAATATCACAATCATACAATCGACCTAGTCTTCTTACAACAATTTGTGCGTTCTAATAACTTAATAACTGAAAAAGAGTAATAATTTTATAGAAGTGATGTTAGTTTATATTCGAAAACTGTTTTTGATTTTGCACGACGGTTATGTTTTTGTGGATTAGAACAATTGGAAAATATCTCCTGCTCCGTCTTCACATTGGATTGCCTTGCACATCTGGTCCCTCTCAATCTTGGGTGAATATCTGATCGTTTCAACCGCCTAATTTTGGTGGCTACCTTTTTGCCGAAGTTCCTAAACGTCTCAATGTTATACTTCGTCATTTGTATAAGGTACCGTGCCTCCTTCAAATGACAAAGTAGCACATTGTAACGAATAGAAACTTCGGCAAAAAGGTTGCCACCAAAATTAGGCGGCCGAAACCCTCAGATATTCACCCTCTTATGGACACTGCTCGAATCACTGATATCTGAACTTTTATTTTTAACCAGAACCAGAAGAAACGATAATAACACAAATGAGAATACCTCACTGGGATTCGAATACTGTATGAAACCCAATAAATAAAAAAATACTTGTTTCAAGCTACTGCCAACCCTAGCCCGTAAGATTGTGTAAACAATTTTGTTTGAGCACGTACATGGCAATATTTTGTTACAATATTAGATTTGTCTGTGTCAAGCCTTGGATGCAGTTCGCAAAGTTTTGCCTACTAATGCTGGGAATGTGGAAATGGAACTTACATTTGTTTATGACGATTTGCACGGTTCATTTGTGGCGGATTTTTTCTTAAATGAATAAGGGGTACGTAAAACGCTGCGTATCTTATAGGATGTCCACCCACAATATACAGGGTGTAATCGATAAGTTTTTACAGGGTATAATTCCGTAAATATTTATGAGAGATTTCAGAAAAAAAAATACTGACATCGAAAGTCCATTACCCAACGAGTAAAATAACACTTTTAACTTTTTTGAGATAAAATCAGAAATATCTCAAATATTAACTTCAAATCCTCCAATACATTTAGTACGTAACCGTTAATTCAAAGATTAGATTAATACGAATATTTTTTTATTTGAAAATTAATGTTAGATTAATTATTTCATAAACAGAAGTATTATTATTTTATTACGCTGTATTCGTACAAATAACGAATCTAAAACAGTTTTACTCTTACGACATCCGACATTCTTTAAGGCTGTAAGTCGTCATACTAAATATATGGGAGCGTTTTAAGTTAGTATTTTAGATATTACTTCATCTGTTTAGAAGGAGTTATTAATGTAATTTTACTCGTTGAGTAACGTACTTTCGATATCAGTTAAAAGTTTTCTGATATCTCTCATATTTA